>QLOK01002090.1:0-14441 GCA_003313805.1 Tricholoma flavovirens
GCATGTTGGGAATTCTGAGTGGTCCGTTTTCGAGTTGTAGTCTGGGTGGTGGTCATGAGTAACAACGAAGTGTGAATTCGAATATACTGTTTTGGACTGAGGTTGAAGGGGAATCTGTGTGGGAACCGACCGGTAATCCGGAGGGGTATTGAAGAGAACTTGGCTTCAACTTTTAAGAAGTTGCGCCCTTCGCTTGTTATGGTGTTCAATTTACTGGAGGGTGATCAGGAATTTGAGTAGGGGACTGATCGGAAGTCCGAAGACAAGAGACAAGAGGGTGATTAACATATGAAACGTATGATATTTAAATTGCAGAATACAAATGAAATATCTAAGTTTAACTACTAATATGAAATCCGAGATTGAAGATTCAATTGGAGACCGAGGTAAGAGCTATGTACGTTAGCTGTGGTCAGCAGTATGGGCGGTACCCGAGGTATTAACCTGAGGTAAAATCCTATGAGTAACTACAGTAACTATGTATGAAGTCTACACTATGCACTGGAACAGAATCTGATCGATCTCAACGTATAACAGAGTTTGGAGCAGTGTTCCATCAGAAGTCCGAGTTGAGTGGAAAGGAACATAACATGGTGTGAGGGAGGCACATGACCATGTGACTGCAGGTGACTGCAGGTGAGCACAGGTAAGTATCAGAAAGGTTCATGGCACCTATCTTTCATGTGTTGTTGTTGAGAAATGGGTGAGTGTTGCTGTTGTTGTATAGATATGTGCTAGTGCAGGCGAGTGCAGGTGAGGGCACCAGTGATATATTATGTCAGCATTTTGATGGTGGGTAACCACAGGCAACCACAGGCAAGTGTCAGTGAGCATATGCAAGTCTCAGTGTGTGTAGATGTTGTGAGTCTGTGTTGGGGCAGACTTACAGCCAAACTGATTTGGCCCAACCTTTTTTGATCAAAGATATACATAAATCCACATCAATTAAGCCCCCAATGACAGGATGTGTCAAAAGATTGAGCAAGTTATTAACAATCTGATGTTTTTCTGATGTTTTTACTATTTCTTTTTACTTATAAGTGAGTAGTTTGAATATATTTACTATGTACCCATAGTACTTATGGGTGACCCATGGTGTTTACAGGTAACCTGCAGTTTTTTAAAGATAAACCATACCCTTACTCAAATGGGTACAGTGTTCACAAATCACAGGTGTGGGTATGGGTGTGGGAAATTTTACCCAGGGGTTACCCATGTCACACCATAGTCCTCTGAAGGTATAACTAACAATCTTTGGATGAAATGCTGCTTGTGGATGAGTTTGGGAGCTGTGTATTGCTTACTAATATTTCCATATTACTGCAGGTCCTTAATCAAAAAATTCAACCCTATATGCTTAATTTTTTTCTGGCACCCCCTTGGATTTGCAGAGGTGTTGAGTCATTATGACACCTAACCAACCAATAGTGATCTGCACAGGTTTAGCAACCCACATGGGTTCACAGGTGTAGGTCCTGCAGGTACAGGTATGGGTAAGCTGATTGGTACCCACAACCCATCACATACCTGCCAGTAACAGGCCACTCACTAGTACTACTAGTATTAAACTATTAAATAGTACTACTTAAATTTTAAATAATGGGGGGATTGCCCCACCAAGAACATTGGAAACAGGGGTTTATATATCCCTTCCATTGTGCACAGACCATTTGGCCTTGTATGTACACAAATGCATGTCTGCAACATTGTTGATCATTGATCATTTATATGTTTACATGTGTTTGTAACACAATGAACCACGGGGGTAGGATTATGATGATAATGACAGGACAATGACAACAACAACAACAACAACAACAACAACAACAACAACAACAGGACAATGGTGACCAGGACAATGACCAGGACCAGATGACAATGCTGTAGGACAGGGAGGGAACAATGGCGCCAACCCAGCACCTGCCCTGCCATGGCGAGCAACTGCTCATATGGGGGATTGTGGGTGCTAACGATGGTGACAATAACAACCATGACCAGAGGACGACACTGCGGGATGACAAGGAGAGGGATGAGGGGATGAGGAGAAGGAGGGGATGAGGGCAACCACGACAGCCATGGGAACAATGGCAAAGGGGGAACAATGGCAAGGGGGGAACAATGATGATGAATGACATGGATGCACCCAATGATGGGGAACAACCCAGCACCTATGCCCAGCCCTGTGAGCCACTGCTTGTGGGGTGGATCATGGGTGCTAGCAGCCAATGATGAAGGGCAACATAATGGGACAGGACAATGGGGATGACAATGGGGATGATGACAGCCCCAAACTCACAACCACCCCCTCTCACTTGCAAACATGAGGTGCAGGTGGTTCTTAGTATAATTATATAGTTATCCATATAGTTTAAATAGAATTAATTTAATTTATATGCTTGGTACAAAACCTGCATGGAAATCAACACTTGCTGGTACCCACCCGTACCTGCCATGTGTCAACCCATGGGTCAACAGGTTACTACCCATGTGGGTACAGGTATGGGTTGAGCTCTGGGTACCCCAGGAGTACCCATGCCATTGCCTACAAGGATTACACCACCACCACCACTGCTGCAAGCCCCTGCTCACATGGTGGGCAGGAGGGAGGGGGGACAATCACGAAAGGGAAGGGACAATGAAGAGAGGGTGGATGATGACAAAAAGCAGGGGAATGACCACAAGAGAGGGGAATGACAACAAGGGGGATGACAAGAGAGGGGACTGATGACAAGAGGCAGGATGATGATGAGAATGGATGATGATGGGGATGACAATGAGAGGGGGGACAATGATGCCACCACCATGGACACCAATGCCAGGCTCAGAAGGCACTCATCTCCTGGGTGTTTTCTTTCTTTTCTCTGGCCCAGGGGACACATGTTTCCTAGACCATTTCTTTTTTCTTTTTTCTCTTGTTTCACCCACAATCCACCCCACTCCTATGAGCACCTGCTTGTAGGGTGGTTTGATAATTGTTGTTGAGTATATAATTAAATAAATGTATTTTTGTTCCTGATGAAACCCCTACCCACCCCACCCCATGGCTCATGACCAGTGGGTTGCAGGTATGGGTAGATGCAGGTACAGGTAGATGTGGGTATGGGTAGACATGGGTACAGGTCCCAGACCTTCAATTTGACATGATACTTAAGATGAGACATCAAACAGACAGACAGACTAAGACATGACACCATGGACTCTTAACCCAGGACTCCAGACTTCTCATTTCATTTTATACCCCAGACCCTTTTCAAACTTTTCAGACACTTTTTGACTCTTGCACCTTCATCAAACACCTCAATCTTTTTTTCTTTCATCGCTGATATGCAAACATACATACATTGCACATCCAAATACTTTTCACTATTCCATCTATTTATTTTGCTTACTTTCCAGAGTTGCATCCTCCAAGCCATGTCAGGCCTAATTTCCTATTTTCTACCCACTACATCTGTTTTTTTGGATCCTCATGCTTACCATTTTCCTATACCATCATGATAATTACAGATTTGGGACTCTGCACTTCCTCTGCATCATACCACTGTCCACCCCATCCACCCCCCCTCATTCCTATGCCAATATTCATGATAATATATGCTTACAAATACAAGCATAGGAAACAGATCATTTTTTGTCTTGGTTGTTTTAAATATATTCATTCTTTGCATGGTGGACCATGAATCATACATTACAGTGGTTTCCATGAATCTTGGGACTTATGAAAAATAGAATCAAATCATCAAAATATTGTAAACCCTAACCTAAACCCAGCTGTAATTCATTCTTCTCAACATGCCATATTGAAAGATCTCACATGATGTCAAATTGGCAGCAATTAGGCTTCACAAGTGAGCATTGTTGCCTCTTGCAGATATCCTTGACTGTCTGAGAATCTCTCATTGTACTTTATATCACATCATCCAGCTTTGGCATACAACTGGTGATGTTGTCAGGCACACCTTTAGCATATGAGGATGACTGCAAATTCTGCACTTTGATGCCATAGACTATCTCAAATGCTTGATCAACCACCATCCAGACTGGTTTCACAACAAGTTACAATACCTTCTGGCAACAAACCACTTCATCTCAGCCCATTTCATCACTATCCACTAAGGCATGACACAGGTATGGGTAACACCATGATAATGTGGTCACAGGTATGCTTGGGTACAGGTATGGGTCGGACATTGCCATACCAGGTAATACTCATTCCCATGGGTTACAGGTTTTACAGGTGCTGATAGCCGGGTGCCGAATCATCTGACTTTGTTGATCAATGTCAACAATCATTGATTAATCATCAATGACAACAGCAACATCAATGGCAACACCAACACCAACACCAATGTCCATGGCTCTGGGTGACCACCACCACCCCCTCCCTTGCTCCAAATGTGAGTGGAGGGGTTTCTTGTTCTATTCTAGGCAACAATGGCCTCCCCCACTCCAAATGTGAGTGGGGTGGTTTCTGTTTTACTCTAGGCAACCATGGCTGGCACTTCCCCCTCCCTCACTCTAAATGCAAGGGCAGGGTTCTCTTGTTTCATTTTCTGTTCTTGGCAACAACAATGACAACTAGGCATAACTAGGCAACACAACAACAACAACAACTGGGCAACAACAACAACAATGACTGGGCAACAACAACAACAATGACCCCTCCCTCACTGCAAATGCAAGCAGGGGACATCGCTGCCCCCCCTCACTCGCTTCAAGAGCGAGATGGAGGGGGCTCATCTATGTTTCTATGGCACTACCCTTTTCACTCACAACACCCACCATGTTACCGCCACCACCCCCTCTTGCTCACAAATGCGAGATGGGGGTGGGTTTTTGTTCTTTTCACTTGCAACAGCACCACATCACCACCACCATGCCCCCACTCACAAACATGAGGTGGGGGTGGTGACTTGTATATTTGCTTGTAATTAGATCATTAATAGTTAAATTATAACTGATTGTGTGACCCCCACCCAAAAACCTGTGAGTAACTGCAGGTTGTTGAGCAAACCCCCCCATACCCTGGATAAAACTGCACCTGTAACCATACAGGTACAGTGTTCATCGGTAGGGGTAAGGGTTGAGAAAGGGTAACCCTTTTCATGCCTTATCAAGGGGGGGATATGGAACGCACCAATGAGAATGTGTTTCAAATAGTGGGTGGAGACAACACCCCCATGAAGGAAGTACTCATGACAGTCATTGCTGAACTATCATGCCAGGCTGATCTACCAGCAGTTCAGACAGCAACTTTGCACCAGACCACTGATATCACAGTCAACATTGCAGTAGACTGCTTGGTCTGCAACACTAATGGTACTAATTACTACACCCTGGAGTGTGAACACCTGGTGCAAATCAACATGGTAACTATACAACATTTTTACTCAACATGCAGACCCCTTAAGGCAGAATGCATCACCAGGATACTGAGTGAAGCTTTGCTCTTGCCATGAGCGAAGTCAACCCTGTTCCTGGTGTTTCACATCAACTGAAGGTTCCAGCAACAACAAAGTTCCAAACCAAAATCAGCCAATGATCCATGACACCACCCCAGCATAAGTATTTGAACAACATGGTAGATGAGATGCTAGTAGCTGGGATCATTGCACTGATACACCCAAGGGATGTTTGCAATGTCACACACATGGTTCTCACACAGAAGTCACATGAAGGTAGTGGCCTCACATTGGATGAATTTAAACACTGTGTCAATGACAAGTGCATTGATAATGGTATGCCAAGTGAATGTAACTAACCACCTAGACTGAAACCACAGGAACCAGTGATAGATCCATCTTGCAGGTGGAGCTCTGGGAGTATCTGGGAATAGTCAAGTACTTTTTGCATTCCTTACGATGGGTTTGCGCAGCAATGTGAAGGCCTCCATACTCATTTGAACACATTTTGAACGATTTCTAACAGTTCTGAGCAAGATTGAATGATATTGCACCCCTTGAAGACCTCGTATTCAACCTCGATTGTTCACACATCCAGTTTACATAGTCTTCGACACCAGTCAAGTATTAAATGACCACCTTTGATTTGATGCTCCTCCAAACATTCTAACGACTTCGAATGGACACGTCATACACTTGAACAGCTCGAACAATTTTGATTGTGTTTGAACTTCAAGAATCTTTCTCACATCTCATCGCAACATCTTTAGGCTACATATCTACTGGGTTACCTTGAGCACCATACAAGCTTCAACAAGCTTTTGTGATCACCATGACTGTCTTTGATTAACTTCGATCAATTTTGAGCAAACTTCGACCATATTTAGACCTATTTCGAGCACTCCAGCAGCTGTCTTTCTTATCGTCAAACATCATACTTTGTGACCACATTGCTAGAGGTCATACAACACGCTTATTGGACACAAGATGAAGAAACACATCGCATTTCTGAAGGACATGGGACAATTTTCAAGATATTTTGAACTCCTCAAAGGGGATATGTGGTATCACAAACTGTTTATATCATTTCCACATAGTTTATTGTTTTACCTGTCGTTTTTAGACCCATTTATTCACTTACTTCCTGCCTCATGTTTGCCTCATGTTACATTTTCCCTTTTAGTATCATTTTCTTAAAGTCTATAAAAGCTTGTATCACTTATCTTTTCAACAAGAAACCATTCAGGTTCACTTCAATATTGTCTGATTTGAGAGTCCCAGCTCTTGAGTCCAAGAAACTCATCTTAGTTCGAAGTAGTGCAAAATCACTTGCAAAACTCACTTGAAATCAGTCACATCCTTGTTATTAGTCTATCGAACATTGTCATCCTCCAGCAGATATCAAATTCCCCTTGGCCACATCCTCATCGTCACTGTCCCATCCGCTTCCCTGTTGAATGACCATACTTCATAGTTTGATCAGCCTCAAACTTTGATCAAACGCTTGATATTTGATCGAGCTCGTGGTATTACATCACATATCACTTGAAATTCCTCACACTTCCTCGCTATCAACTCCCCTAACCTTGAACTAGGTCCTCTAACTTGGAACCAACTCGCTTTCTATACTAGACTTGATGATCCCCTCAGATACCTTAGTTTTATGTTTTTGTTTGGGTTATCCTACTAAGCACTACCACTGGCCACCAACACATTCATGTCCCAGAAGTGGTGAATCTGCCAGGATTTTAGCAACCTCAACAAAGTCACCCAGATTGCTCCCATGCCACAGGGGGATATACATACAAGCTAAGCAACTCCATCTGTCAGGACATCACTATCTTTACATCTTTGATTTCACAGCTTGATTCTATGCTATTCTGGTCCATCCAACTCACAACCATATATTGAGTTCTACATCAAAGGATGGGGATACCTAAAATATCTCCAGATGCCTTTTGGAGTCACAGGGGGTCCATCTGAGTTTGGAGATCTAACAGCACAAAGGGTGCATGACCTGATAGTGAACAAGATAATTGAGCTGTTCATCAATGATGGGGGCTCTGCATCCAACACCTTCAAAGATGGCCTAGCAAATCTGCAAACTATACTAGAGAGGGTACATCATGAGAAGCTCTCCCTAGCACTGAGCAAGCTAAAGTTGTTCATGATGGAGGCCATATTCACTGGGGCAATGGTTGGACGTAATGGGGTCAGTCCAGATTTGACAAAGCTCACAGCCATTGTGAACTGGCCTCAACCAGAAGACACTTCACATCTAGAAGGTTTCTTGGGCCTAACAGGGCACTTCTGGGATCTGGTGAAAGGGTATGCAATGGTGGAGAAACCATTGCAGGACATCCTATGAGGCATCAATGTGCCAAAAGGAATCAAGAAGCAGAAATACCAGAATGTCATGAAAGTGTACAAACTGAAAGCCATCTGGACTAAGGAACATTAGGAAACATTCATTAAGTTGAAAAGCTTACTAATCTCTGAGCCTGTTCTCAGACCCCCATGCTTCAATGTAACCCCATTCATCTTGACTATGGATTGGTCAAAAGATGTTTTTGCAGGTGTTGTTAAGATAATAGCCTCAACTCAAGTACAAGCGCTTCTGTATATATAGTCGATCAACAGTTAGTAGTTCTATCTGTTACCAGAGGCCTTCTCAGTAACATATTCTGTCTTACTGACTCAGAGGCTTTCTGAGTGGTTGAGGGCAGTTGTGCTTGTCGAGTTGAGAACATTGATTGCTCAGGTCAAGCTGGGGAGCAAGACCTCTAACTAATACAGTTCATATACAAGAAGAATAGTCCTTATCTACCAATGGGCAAATTAGATGAGAATCAAAAAGAGGAAACAATAAAGGATAAGTATCAAGGGAGAAATAGGGGAGTGATTGGTGGAAAGAAGATGGATGTCAGAGGGAGTAATAGGGTGATAGTCTGTTGGGAAGGTAAGCATGAATGAGTAATAAGAAAAGAAAGGAAAATGAATGTCCCAGTCTATCTACTGCTTGTAAGATTTGTAACATTACCCCTTTCCTATCTCGAAAATCACCGCTTTTCTTCCACTAAAACCTTGACTTTCCAAAGCCCCATGATGGGTGTGGTGAAGGGTTAGCTGAGTCTGTGGCTGGGGATGGGAACATGGCCTGATGCACCTGTGATGAGGTGGGCATAGAAATGGGAGAGGTCAGCGAGGGTTCACTGAACGGGAGGGGGTTCTTGGGGGCAGCCGTAGAGGAGGGTATTTCAACTCAATGGGGTAGCTCATCATTTGAATGTTACTTGTCTCATTCTAGCCAAGGGCGGGAAGGGGAGGTCACTCTGTTCGCATATGGGTGGTGGTGGTTGGAGGTCATTGGAGTGGTGTGAGGCACCACTCCAGGGAGTCACGTGATCTCATTGATAGAACTGTAGGTAGTCACATGTTAGCAGTTCAGCTCTTGCCATACCACTGCATTGCCAGGCTACAGCCAGAGAGACGCTACGTGCGTCTCCATCATCTAATTTCAGCTCTTTGCTAGTGGTGTCATGATTAAAGCGGATGGTGCTGGTTCTATTTGGGTGGGTGGAAGACAACATCCTTGGAAAGCGACATCCCTGCCATTGCAAGATTTGTAGGAGGGTGAAGAAGACGAGGACCAGGGCCAAGGCAATTGCAAAGGTGATCAAGATGGGTTTAACAGGCTAGGGGTTTTCAGAGGGTGAAGAGAAGGTACAAGTGGTGGTAGTTTCGCAGATGGTGGTGGAAGACATTTCATCAGGTAGAAATGAAGGAGGTGCTTTGAAAAGGTAAAGGGAAGAGTAAACAGAAGTAAAGAAAGAGAGGAATATACGAAGATAAAAAGGAAATCTACCATATTTGTTCTTGTTTGGGACTAATAGTCCCTGATCAGTTCTCTGGTGATATTTTCCCAGGCAGCATCATCGAAGGTGTCAGAATAAGTAGTTTTGAGTGGTTCTTCTAGGGTGGGGCAGTGAACCGAAGGGTGTCCTGGGGCAGTCTTTTTACAATGAATGCAGGTGGTTTGAGTGCAGTAGGATGGAAAGTGTCCTTTTCATTTACATAGGTAGCAGTAGGGCCCCCATTTTGCCTTTGTCTTTCTTCTGAATGATTTTGTTGCAGGAAGGGGTCAGTGAAGGTCAATTATTATATGGAGGGAGGAGAGGTGATAGAATGGGTAGGATCCCTGTGTTGATGAGAGCAGAGAGTAAAGCATGTTCTTGTGCCTGTGTGTTGGTGAGGATGTGTTGGTTAAGGGACCAGGTGTTGTACAGAGGGACTAAGTTAGGGTGGTGGAGTAGGGCTTGTCGGATAGCTGGTTGGTTGTCATGATTGGATAGGAATGAGTAACTAGGGAGGATGTGTAAGGTGATTGGGAGAGGCATGTCGATTGTGGTTGTCTTTTTTTTTTTTTTTTTTTTTGTTAGAGTTTCTTTCTTCTTTTATAGTCTGTTAGCAGTCCTTTTGCATGAGATAGGTTCCATTCTGGTTCCCAGGAATTTTCCGAGGTTGGGTAACCTTTCCATTTTATCAGGTAATGGTATCCTCACACCTTCTTTCTATGCGCAACTATTGCTTCTACTTCATACTGTTTCTCTCCTTCTATAAGATCTGGGTGGTTCTGGGAAATTTGGTCCATGGGTGTCAGTTTCAAAATAAGGAGTGAGGAGGGTGGTGTGGAAGACTGGATGTATTTTCCATTGCTTCAGAAGGTCTGGCCAGTAGTTCAAAGGGTTGAGGACTTCATTTATCATAAATGGCCCTTGATGTTTTGGGGCTAGTTTCCTAGATGGGTACATGGTTTTTAAGTTCTCTGCTTCAAGCCATACCTTCTGTCCTAGTTTGAATGGGGAGAAGTTCCAATGGACTTGTTCAGAGACCATTTTTCTGGTGAGTTTGTGAGTCACCAAAGCTTCGTCTTGTGCTCTTTGGAGGAGGACAATTCTCTTTTCTAATTCCAGTACATTAGTTTTAATGTAAGGAAGTGGAATTGCCTTTGGTTCATATCCCATCATAAGATAAGATGGGGAGTTCTTCTGTACCAAATGCGTCCTCTGATTATGTGCAAATTCTGCCATGGGTAGGAGGTGCTTCCAGTTCTCTGGGTTGTTAGAGCAAAACATCTGAAGATAGACTTCAATCTCCTGGTTTACCTGTTCAGTTTACCCATCAGTCTGTGGATGGTAAGTGGTGCTCATTGCCAATTTGATCCTGAGGATCCATCCGAGTTCTTGAAATAGCTGGGAGGCAAATCTCAGGTCTCTGTCAGAGATTAGCTTGTCAGGAAGACTGAACCTTTTGTAAATGTAATCCAGATAAAGGGTGGTGGCTCCTATAGCATCAATGGTTTTGTTACAAGGCATTAGAATTACCCCCTTAGTAAGCCCATGGTCTACCATGACCATCAATGCATCAAATCCATCAGATTCTGGTAAGTCTGTGATGAAATCAGTTGTCACAAGTGCAAACGGATGTCTCGCATCAGATTTGATGGGAGAGAGGGGCAGTGTTGTCATGTGTGTATTGACCTTCATCTGTTGACAGGTTGCACACCCTTTTACATAGTTTTTGATGAATGTGACCATCCCAGGCCACCAGTAGTCCCTTCATAGTAGTTCTGTTGTCTGCCATTGTCTGGGGTGCCCTCCCAGTAGTGAATTGTGGTACTTCTCTACTAATTGTCTTTGAAGGTCAGCATTGTTTGGCACATAGCACCTGACATTGAAGAATAATAGTCCGTTTTCTACCTTCAAATCTTCCAGTGATGATTTTATTGGTGGAGTTCCCCTTTCTTTAAGTGCTTTGATTGCATCTTGTACCAGGTCTTCCTTCATGATTCATTCAGCAAATAGATCATATATTGACATATTGATGAATTTGATGAATAAATTGTCTGGTAAGAGAGTGGCGTCCTCGTTGTAGTGGCGTCCTTGTTGATGGCGTCATTTTCAGGGATGTGGTCTTGCCTTTGGGATAATGCATTGCTTTGTACCATTTGTGATCCTGGAACATGGACTAGCTGTAGGTTGAATTCTGAGAGGAATAGGCTCCATCGGGCCTGTCTTCTGTTGAGTTTCTGCATGGTTCTGAAGTAAGTGAGGTTCTTGTGGTCAGACAGAATTGTTGTCAGGTGTTCCGAGCCAAGTAAGTAGTGTCTCCATGTTTCCAGTGACCATATAATCGCTAGGAGTTCTCTGTCATAGATCTCATAGTTTCCTTCTGTAGGGGTGAATGAGTGAGAGATATAACCACAGGGGTGCCAGTCACCATTAACATCTCTCTGCTGGAGGACTGCTCCTGTGGCCCATTTCGATGCATCTGATTCTATTGCAAAGGTTTTGGTGGAGTCGGGCATTAGTAGTACTGGGGTTTCAGCGAACTTTTTTTTGAGAGCATCAAACACTAGTTGACATTCAGAGGTCCATTCGAATTGCTTTGTTTTCTACATTAATTTGTTGAGCGGTTTCACCAGGTCAGCGAAGTGTCCGATGAATTTCCTATAAAAATTTCCAAAGCCCAAAAATGATCTTACTGCTTTTATGTTAGTTGGTTCAGGCCAGTCTTTTATCCCTGCCAGTTTCGTTGTGTCCATGGAAATCTTGTTAGGTTCAATGATCATTCCTAGAAACTCTACCTTTTGTACCCCAAATTTACACTTTTCCGCTTTGAGGTAGAGGTCGTGTTCTTGGAGCCATTGTAGGACCCATTCCATCCTAATTTAGTGTTCTTGTTTTCCTTTGGAGAAGATGAGAATGTCATCCATGTAGATTATTACCCATCCTTCATGCAACATGTCTTTGAAGAAGTTGTTCATCATCGCCTGAAAGGTAGGGGGTTTGTCTGGGGTGCCCTCCCGGTAGTGAATTGTGGTAAATAACCCTCTGTTGGTTTTGAATGCTGCTTTCCACTGGTCCCCATCTTTTATCCAGACATTATGGTACCCCCAGTGGATGTCCATTTTCATAAACCATTGTGCACCTTGTAATTTGTCCATTAAGTCTCCAACCAAGGGAAGTGGGTAGGCATTCTTGACAGTTCCTTCATTCAAATATCAGTAGTCCTGGCAGGGTCAGAGCATTTCAGAGTCCTTCACTACGAAGAAGAAGGGGGAAGCCATTGGGGATTTTGAAGGTCGGATATACCCTTTCCATAGGTTGTCATTGATGAACTCATCTAATTTCTGCTGTTCAGTAAGCAAGAGAGGATAAACTTTACAATCTTTTGGATCGAAATCTGGTTTGAGATCAATAGCATGGTCCCAAGGTTGTGATTCAGGGAATCTTTCCGATGCCATTTGTTTGAACACCTTTTTCCAATGATGAAATTCGGGGGGTAAAAGCTGTTCAAGGGGTTTGCCTTTTTTTCTGCACCATGTGCCAAGTGTTGAGATACCGATGTTTTTACCTTAATCCATAAGTCATTCCTTTCTGTGATCGTAGGTTGTCCTTCTTCAGTAAATTCTCCAGTGGTTGGGTCTCCCAGATCATACTCCTGCAGTCCTTTGACCATGCGGAATATGCTGGTGGGTTTGTCCTTGTCTGGGATTTCTTCGATGGTTGTCCTGGGCATTCTTCTCCTTCCAAATATGCCACGATTCTTCCTGGTTTTCTCCACAATCCTTTGTATTTGAGCAAGGCCACCATGGTCTTCTCAAAACTCAAAAGTCCCCTTCTTCCAGTTGATGATAGGGTTTACCTTCTGTAGCCATGGTAGTCCCAGGATGACTGATTCGTTTCCTAGTCCAGTGATCAGGAACATTATCTTGTTTCTCTTACTGTGAATTTCCATTTCTTCTTTGGCATAGTGGGTGATAGTCCCTTTCTTGTTTGGGGTTCCATCCACATTTTGTATGGAGATTGGTTTTGCTAGCATGAGGGTTTTCACCCCATGTTCTTCAGCAAATTTTTGGTCCATAAAAATTCCTCCTGCCCCACTGTCAAGGAGGGCTTTCGTTTCAACGTCTTTTCCTTCATCTGTTCCCACTTTAATAGGCAAATGCATCAATTGGCTTTCTAAAGTGGCTAGTAGTACAGGGCAAACAGAAAGTTCAGCAGTACCTGGCGTTGGTGCAGGCCACTTCTTTAAAAACCCATTTCCTCCATGAGTGTGAGGGTCTTTCCTCTTTCTTTTTCATCTAAGTCTCCCAGAATGGCTTTGATATTCACATATGCTTCTGCTCCCTTTCTCTTTGGAAAGAAGCGGTTCATCTGCTCTGGTTGTTGGTAATTGCAGTTACTTGTTTGTTGGTTTAGTGGCAGGAAATTCCCACGCTTGTGATCAGCGGCTCTATGTCTGGGGCTGTGACATACAAAGCAGAGTCCTTTCTGCATGTGTTTGGTTTGTTCTTGTTGGGATAGTCGGTTTATCTCCAATGTTGGTTTCATAACTCTGGGAGGAGGAGTAGTCTTTTTCTCATGAGTCTCCTGTCCTGCAATGGCTTTCGCTCTTCTCCAATTCCCATCATACTTTGATGTGGCTTTGATCATTCCATCCAGGGTGATCAGGACATTCTCCATAGTGAAGATTTTGTCAAGGAGAGCTGGTTTCAAGCCATACATGAAGTATTCAACAAGGGTGGTGTCTTTGGTGAGTCCTGATCTTTCTTTCAGGATGAGGAATTGACTGATGTAATCTTCTAGATATTCGCCCTGTTTCAGGGTCTTCATTTCTGTTCAGGCCGATCCCACATTGTCTATAGGGGTGAAAGCTTCCTTCACTTCTATTGCAAACCTTTCCCAAGTTCCTAAATAAGTTCTGTTCCCTCACTATAATGCCCACGCCAATGCTGTTCCCCCATTCATGAAGGAGAGGGTGAAGATGATCCACTTCTCATCAGTATCATAGATCGCTTCATTTACTCAGAGAAAGAGTGACACTTCCTGGAGAAACTTTGTCGTTTTGATTCAGTCTCTGGTAAAATCAGATGGAGCCCTGATCGTGATTTCTCTGCCTGCCATATCGGTGTATAAATCATCATCATCATCAAAAAGGTGAGCACTGGCAGTTCTGGAGGTTCTTGCTTGATCT
>QLOK01002098.1:0-15676 GCA_003313805.1 Tricholoma flavovirens
TTCATTTGACTGTGTGAACAACCTTCCTTTTTTTGATGTCAGTGTGGGGGAGAGTAAGGGTACTTGTCTCTACCCCCCACATACTGCACCACATGAGACCCATCTACCTCTCAAGCTACTCTATAGTCCTGGTCACCTACCAGCTCACCAGAAGGTACCCTCCTCCCATCCATTTACCCTTCACTTTCCTCCCTTTCCCTAAGTCTGTAGTGTTACCCCTGTCATGTACATAGATATGAATATAAATTTATTAGTCTGTAGTACATCAGAGCAGAGCCCCCTGTATAAGGGTAGCACTCTACCTCACTTAATAGGGCAGTAAAAGCGGAAATCATAGTATATATTCACTCTATATACATATGCAGTCATTGTATGCAAAATAAATCAAGGGAAACAGAGCAGAGAGAAGGAAACAATGAGCTTGCTGTTGTAGATGGTGCACACAAGCTTAGCCAATGATGGCAGACATAAGCAGACATTGATGGGAACGACGGGTTGACATGGGAGCCATGATCAGGACAGCAAACAATGACATTGATGGAAGGTTCAGCACATGCTGTAGATGAGTGACTTATGACTGAGTGCTAGGTAAGTATTCAAGGTTTATTGAAAGAGGTGCCTCTGTGTCTAACTTACTCCTGTTAGAGTGGGATGGCATGCCCTATTCCACTTCTAACAAGAGGCATTTGGTGGGATTAGCAGGTGGGTTGTCAGCCACTTATGGCCTGATGCAGACTGCAGCAGTGATTGATGGCAACCTCCCTGAACATTGTTCTGGGCTTGCTTCTGGGTTTGCCTCTGTCCACATGGGGCTCATAGTATTTTAGAATGTCACATGCTCCTCATATATATAATTTCACCCTTGCAATGGGTTCCTTAGAGTTTTCTCTTTGGTTTTCCCTTGCAAGTATTGAGTTCTAAGGACTCTGATTGTAAGGTTGCCCTTACAGAAGAAAACTCTCTCTTAGTGGACCAAAGGTAGCAGAGTTACCCTAGTCAGCCAGCTGGAGTTCAAAATTTTTGAAATTCTTTGCAACTAGCTCACAACTGAGGTTGACTTCACTACCATCCCTCTACTTGGTTCTTCCCCCATTATATACTACTACTATCAATGTTCTGATGCTACAACCCAGGAAGAGCACATACAAATGCTCAAAACATTGCTATTGATGTTAACCCAAACCATCTCACAACTCATGCAGCAAATTGTGGATTGTGACACTGCCAATGTCCCACCCAGCATATGGAATCCTTCAAACCCAATTAGCGAAGGCTTGATCTTTGTCAAGCCCCTTGAACACCATCTCAAACCACTTTTGCAGCCATGAGAGACTCAACATATTAAACCTGTGACCCCCACAGACTTCACAGGGGATCATGCATTCAGCAGGGCATTCCTCAACTCATGCAGACTGTATCTTGCACTCATCCCCACCAGTTTGTGGACAATCACATGAAAATCATGTGGGCACTCTTATTCATGAAGGGTGGACATGCCACTCATTTCATCAAGTTCTGCCCAAAGAACAAAATCCAAACTTTGAGGACAGAGCTTGAAACATTGAGGTACTTCCAGGGGTCTTGAACCATCAACAAGTATGTCAACAAATTTCACAAGATGATCGAATGTGCAAACTACTTCAAAGGGTTGCACATTGTGCTGAAGTTTCAACAAGGACTCAATTTGAGGATCTAGGACTATGTGGCATGTCTCACCACTGGTCCCATGTAGCTTCGTTGCAAACAACCCCACAACTCGAAACCACTTCAAACAGTGGAAGTGTGTTTCAATGACCCCTACCATTGAGTTTGAGATTTGTTCCTGTGACTTCAAAGGTCCCTACCCCTTCATGATATGTTGCACTGGTTTTGAGCATCTTCACACCCTTGAGATCAAAGGACCCCTCCACCCTTGTCTGCTTTCACTGTGGACAACCCAGTCATGCTCAACACAAATGCCCAAAATGCTTTGATATTTGATACATGGACAACGAAGAACAATTGGACTTCACACAGGAGGAGTTCATCATGCTCAATGTCCTTGAGACTAATAAAAGGGCTGAAGAGATGATTGCGGAGGCAAAGGAGGATTTTTTCTAGGACAATGAGTGAGCTGTACACCACCATTGTCCTCAAACAATTGTTTTGCAGTACTACTGTAAGTCTGCCCCAAACACAGACTCATGACATTTACCAACACTGAGACCTGCATACACTCGCCAACACTTGCCTGTGGTCACCCACCATCAAAATGCTGACATAATACATCACTGATGCTCTCGCCTGCAGTCGCCTGCACTCGCACATATCTATACAATAACAACAACAGTCACTCATTTCTCAATGACAACACATGAAAGAGAGGTGCTACAAACATTTCTGATACTTACCTGTGCCCACCTGCAGTTGCCTGCGGTCACACGATCATGTGACCTCCCTCAATAATTACCACTGACAATGATGACGAATCCACACTTTGCATGCATGCACATCAGTTCTGATATTGCTCCACTGATGCAGTGCCTACTTATTCAGTAACTACACCTGATGCGGCCTCTTGCTGACAGGCCATCTTTTCAGATATATTATGTACATCTTATTTTTCCTAGCCTTCATTCCCACTTCCATGCAACAAAGGTACAGTAGTTTATCATCCCCCATTTACTGCAGCTTATGGTTCCCACTTCCATGCAATGAAGATAACTTGATCCTGTCTTTCCAGTCCACCTTAAGTCTAGTGTAGGTTGCCAAACCCAGCATCCTTCCACTTTTTTTTTGACACCGACAACTTTCTTCACCTACTGAACCAACCCTGTCTTGTCAACCTTCTACCTCCACCCCACTCCTCACCAGCAGCATGAGAAGAAGATTGCAGGATTCTGGCCAACCAGCTGAATTAGTGACACTACCAATCACATGATGAAAGCACTGGGATTTCTGCCCATCACCACCACCATCACCACCAACCACTGATACTGACTCATCCACCGATGAAAGTACACCTACCACCACCATCCACCATCACAACCACCAGGTCACACCACCCACCACCCAAACCAAAATGTCACCCTCCACACAACCCCTCACTGAAGTGAAGGTCACCAAGATGAAGGAATGCCCTATGCTCACTGCAGGCAAAATCACACCACTCAACTTTGGCAATGTTTTGGCATTATCTTTGGAGACCACCGACTGATTCCAAATAGTGATCTAGTGATGGCATCAGACTGGCTCTCATCAAAGTCCAGTTTCACTGCTGGCTGTGCACTGGCCCCTGTGCCCAATGTCACATGATTACAGAGGTGGCAACTGGATCATTGTGAAGTGTATCCCCATATTGATCACCCACCTGTTTGGAGTCACATCTGGTGACTAAGCATAGTCAGTCTGGACAGGCCCAGAGAAAGTCTGGTATCCAGCGTGTTCCTCACATGTGATAGACTCTCCCTCAGCAACCTAAGTTGGGTAGAGATGACCAGTCAAATAGATCATCCTGCATGATCTATATTAGAGCAGTTAGGGCAGCAATAAAGCCCTCTGATGAGCCCCTTTGCAAGGGTGAAACTGCCTAAGTCCCAGCTCTAAGGGTTCAAACCCCCTAGACTGCAAAATCATGCAATCTTGGACCCTCACATGCAAGTGCTACAAGAAGCATGGTGGGAAGACTGATGCTGAAATTGTCAGTTATGTTGCTGAGGGCATGTTCGAACCATGACTCATCGCATGGTACCAAGCTGATCAAACCAGAATTGATGCTCTCTCTCTGGATGCCTACCTCTTGGAGCTCACCCAACTGGTCCTTGAAAAAAGCTGGTCACACAACATTCTTGAAACCATCCTCTCTTCATCCCAAGGCAATCAAGTCTTTATAGATTGGAAAATTGAGCTTGAGAACCTGAATGCCATCCATGCCACCTCCACACCAACCAAGGCCAAACTTAAAACCCAGCTCCAATCCAACCTCCACCCTGACCTGAGACTCAACATCAGTCTTGAACAGGTCCTGGCCATCAATCTTGCCCCCTGGGCTATTGAGGTCAAAGAATGTGATGACTGGATGTGGGCTGAAGATGCTCACACTCAAAAACTAATTGATGCCTCCACTGCCATGCGCACCACTCACCATGGCAAGAAGAAGGACTTACTCTCTTGACTAACTGATCCACCAGTGAAGGGAAGCACCTCCACTACCAGTCCCAACAAAACAAGACAGACTGAGAAGAAACACCTACCGGCCCTCACACTTGAGGAATGAGCCCTCCTCAACAAACATGCTGGCTGCACATGATGCTGCAAATTCAAGGCTGGCCATAAAAACCCCAACTGCCCAATGAAGGCTGACAACACCTGGCCTGATGCTGAAACCTATGCAACCCTCATGGCACCAGCAACATCTGCACTGGAAAAGGAGAATAAAGACAATGAGACCAACTCATGTGTCCCTCCCCCTGCTGAAGTCCCCTTCTCCATATCACACCTCTATCCTACATTATATGTCACCGGCCCCCTCATCACTGAATTTCCTGTACAAATCCATCCATTAATGGAAATTGGTTCCCCCTCCAGTGATTAGCCTTGAGCACTGTGAGCAGCTCGGCCTTCGATGTTATCCTCTTCCCAAAAAGGAAAATAACCTGTCATCACTGAGTAAGCAGAAACTCAACTGTGAGGAGTTTGTCAACCTGGAGCTACAATCAGTGTGGGGGGTGTGGAAATTGAGGGTATATAGGATGAAAGTAAATAAGGGACTATCATTCCTAATTATACTAGGAATGCCATTTCATTCATCCAAACAGATTGTGATTGACACACATGAATGAACAGCCATTGACAAACAGTCTGGCTTCGACCTTCTCAATCCTCCTCCTCAAATACCCCAGCCACAAGGCAAACAACAAGTTATACCTCCACCAACACCAAAAGAAATTCGGACTCCAAAACCACCCACTCTCAAAAACTCTGGAACACCAGCACTTGCTGGCTGCTTACTGCCCAGACCAATCATGTCTGCCATGCGAGATCGCATTGAGGGCCTAGCATTCCAAGAACACCTCAAGGAGAAAGATGCCAAGATGAAACTCAAATTCATGGACTGTGTCCCACTTCATCTCCCTGATAGTACTGAAGACATCCCCAGCCACATGTTTCACTGAATTTGACTCAAAGACCCCACCAAGATCAATAATGGGAAAGGATATGCAGTGCCAAAGAAATATCAAGAACCTTGGAAATGACTGCTAGATGACCACTTAAAGGTGGGCTGGATAAGACCATCTTCCTCAGAACTCACCCATGTTCTGCATGCCAAAATACATTGCTGGCATACCTGACTTAACAGTCAACCCCCAGTGGGTGAATGATTACTGGGCACTCAACAGTAATACTGTATGAGACAACTTCCCTCTACCCCACATAGACAATATACCTGCCAATTGTAGAAAGGGAAAAATATTTGGCAAGATGGACATGACCAACTCCTTCTTCCAGACCTGAGTACACCCTGATGACATTCACCTCTGCTGTAAGAATGCCATGGGGACTCTATGAATGGACTGTCATGCCACAGGATGGATGCAATGCACCCACCACACATCAGTGCTGAATGACTGATGCGCTCCAGGAACTCATCAGCAAGATTTTTCATGTGTACCTTGATGACATCATTATATGGTCACAAACTGTGGAGGAACATGAACAAAATTGTGCCGCTGTTCTTGAGGCCCTCCAAAAATCCAGCATATATTGCAACCAGGTAAAATCCAACCTCTTCACCTCTGAGTTATGTTTTCTCAGCCACATCATCTCTGGATCAGGCATCAAACCTGATCCCTGTAAAACTGACCACATTGCCTCCTGGCCACAACCAACAACTGCCACCAATGTCAGGGGATTCCTGGGGTTGACCAGGTACATCACCACATTCCTACCAGCACTTGCTGAATATATGAGTGTGCTCACACCACTCACCACCAAGGAATGTGACTGGGAATTTCCCCAATGGACCACAGAACACCAGGGCACCTTTGAGCACATCAAAGACCTGGTTCTCAGTGCCAACTGTCTCACCATAATTAATTACAATGACAAGGCACCCAACATTTATGTCACCACTGATGCCAGTGACCGCTGCACTGGCACTGTTCTGAGTTTTGGTGCAACCTGGGAAACTGCCCAGCTGGTTGCCTATGACTCATACCAGCTCAATAATGCCAAGAAGAGTTACCCAGTCCACAAGAAAGAATTACTTGCCATAGTCAAGGCATCTAAGAAGTGGTGATCTCACCTACTCAGCGCCCATTTTGAAGTCTTCACCAACCACTGAACGCTTGAATACTTCCAATCACAGAAGGAGATAGCAAGACACCAAATGATATGGTCAATGTACATGGCTGACTTTGACTACAATATCACATACATCCATGGTGAAGAAACACTGCCACAGATGCACTATCCTGCATGCCTGATGTTATACCAGATTCATGCCTCACTGCTTGTGCAATTGCCTACACATGCAATGTGCCCAAAATGCCAGCTAGCAGCATGTTAAACATGGCCACAGATCAGTCACTTCTTGATGCCATTATCACTGGCTTTGAGACCAATTCCTTCACCAAACAACTTATGAAGGACATTGACATGGGGAGCATTGAAGGGGCGACCCTTACCAATAAGCTCCTCTATGTTGGCCACCAACTTGTGATCCCACAAGATCTCAAAGTCTGCAAACTACTTTACAATCTGGCACATGACACCTTGGGCCATTTTGGCTTTGATAAAAGCTATGAATCCCTCCATGGCTCTTATTACTGGCCAAACATGTGCTGGGACTTGGAAAATGCATACATCCCATCATGCACTGAGTGCCAGAGAAACAAAAACCAGACCATGAAACCCACTGGGCCTTTGCATCCACTACCAGTACCTGATGACCTCTTTGACACCATTGCCCTGGATTTCATCGGCCCACTACCAGAGGAGAATGGAAAGGACACCATCCTGACCATGACGGACTTCCTTGGTGCTGATATACACATCACTGGTATTCACTCCTCATACACTGCCACCCAGCACACTGATAATACTCAACCAGGAAACCCACACAAAACACCTAAAAGAGCTTCATATGGTATAACACAGGTTAGAGGAAGGTAGCAAGGTGGTTCTAAACTTCAGCAAAGTAAACCAAGGTTATACTTGCTGAAAGCAAGATGTTTCGAGGGTTTCAATCAAAGTTCGAGGAAAGATCGAGGTCGCGATAAACGTTTGAGGTTGTGATAAAAGGTTGAGGTTGTGATAAGGGTTTGAGGTCACAATAAAGGTTCAAGGTCTTGATAAAAGCTCAAGATGTTTGAGGAATGGGTCAGATATGTGAAGGAGGACTGAAATGATGGTATGACAATTTTCGAAGAAGTTCGCAATGATATTGCAAAACTTTGAGAAAAGACTAGAGGCTTGGACTCAAGAGTGAGAGCTCTTAAATCAGACGATAGAGAAGTAAGGGGAATGATATCTTATTGGAAAAGGTAGGTAATACAAAGTTATATAGGTTTGAAAAACATAGGACTAATAAGGAAATAAGACATGAGGCCTACATGAGGCAGGATGTAAACGATCTAATGGGTCTAAAAATGATGGGTAGATGATAGAATGACATGAAAAGTGAGAAAAACAAAAAGAATCCATGTGGGGAAACACATGTCCCCTTTGAGGAGTCTGAAATACCTCTAAAATCCTCTCATGTCCTTCAAAGTGTGACCTTGTCTATTGTTCTTCATGTAATAAGCTTGTCATATGATCTTGCAAGGGGCGGGAGGATGGTATGAGTCTCTGATGATAAGGAATATGGCTGCTGAAGTGCACAAAGTAGCTTGATGTGGGTTTGAAGTATGCTCGAGTTTGATTGAGCTCAATCAATGATGTTTGAAGTGATTGTGCAGGGTTTGATGACATTTGTAGGGCTCGTGAATCAATAAATCAGTATGTCTGGACTTGTGGAAGATATTGTGAAGATGCTTGAGGAAATTTGACAAAGGTCAAGCTCAATCAATATGGTTTGAGAATTATCGAGAGCTCAATATTGCTGTTTGAGGTTGATTGAATGTTTGTAAGATGATTTACACTTATTGAGTGAGGTTTGAGGGGGTCATATGAGGTATGAGAGAGTCATGCTAGTGTTCGAAGTGAGAATCAAAGATGTTTGAGTGCTCGATATTGCGTGATATTGCTCAAAATTGTGATCAAAGTTGTTTGTGGTTGATTGAGGTCGATTGGACTACCAAATAGAGCTGTTATGCACAATGTGAAATGTACTGGTGTGTCTCCTGTGATGTGGATGTATCAATGCTTCACTGCTGACCTCTGGACTGCACTCCACAAGCTCACCGGTGTCAAACTAAAAATGTCGACATTCTATCAATGGCAGCAGTGAATGGACAAACAAAACCATGAACCAAACCATTCAGTACCATGTCAACAACAACCAAAAGGGCTGGCTAGCCAAACTCCCCTGTGTATGCTTTGTGATCATGAACACCATGAATACATCCACTGGCTTCTCTGGTTTCCAACTCAAAACTGGCCAATCTCCATGCATCATTCCCCCCATTGTGCCCCTCAATGAGAATGCAACCACCAAACAGATCACTGCACACAACATAATTACATGTGTCCACCTAGATGTCCAAGAGGCACAGGACAACCTACTCACAGCCAAAATCTGCCAGGCATACCATGCCAATGAACACCAGGCACCAGAGGATGTCTACAAGATCGGTGACCTTGTAATGCTCTCCACTGACAATTGCTGCCACAATTACAAATGCAAAGGCAAAACATGAGTCACCAAATTCATGCTGTGACATGACAGCCCCAACATGGTCACACACACCTTCCCTGAACACTCAGAATACACCCTGAACTTCCCACCAACCCCAACATCTTCCCTGGCTTCCATGCACACCTCCTAAAATGGTATGTCCCCAATGACCCACTCCTCTTCCCAGACTGGGAGCCTGCCTGACCAAGGCCAATTGTCACCGAAGACAGCACAGAGGAGTGGTATGTACATCAACAAAATTGTGGATGCATGCCGATGCAGCAGGGGGGTACAACTCCTTGTCTGTTATGAAGGATATGGGAAGGAACATGATGAGTGGCGCCCTGGCTCAGAAATGGCTGATACAGATGCCCTTGACTGGTGGGAATATGAAAATGGGACAGAGGTCTAAGACCCACACAATTTTTTCAAGTGGGGAGGAGTGTAAGTCTGCACTCAACACAGACAAATGACATTTACCAATACTGAGACCTGCATATGCTTGCTGACACTCACCTGCAGTCACCCACCATCATAATACATCACTGATGCCCTCGCCTGCAGTCGCCTGCACTCGCACATATCTATACAATAACAACAACAGTCACTCATTTCTCAATGACAACACATGAAAGAGAGGTGCTACAAACATTTCTGATACTTACCTGTGCCCACCTGCAGTTGCCTGCGGTCACACGATCATGTGACCTCCCACAATAATTACCACTGACAATGATGATGAATCCACACTTTGCACGCATGCACATCAGTTCTGATATTGCTCCACTGATGCGGTGCCTACTTATTCAGTAACTACACCTGATGCGGCCTCTTGCTGACAGGCCATCTTTTCAGATATATTATGTACATCTTATTTTTCCTAGCCTTCATTCCCACTTCTGTGCAATGAAGGTACAGTAGTTTATCATCCCCAATTTACTGTAGCTTATTGTTCCCACTTCTGTGCAATGAAGATAACTTGATCCTGTCTTTCCAGTCCACCTTAAGTCTAGTGTAGGTTGCCAAACCAGGCATCCTTCCAACTACCAGTAGAAGAGCTAATCAAATACAATGCAATTTTACCAACTAGTGCTACTGTGAAAGATCTGAAAGCCATACCAATCACTCCTCACCCTTGTTCACAGTTTCAGAACTTGAAGTATTGATACAAGACCACTGATACTGGTGCAGTGCATACAATGAACACATTGCTTGATTTGGGTGTGATGGACTTGTTCATTAGCTCAGATTTTGTGACACAAAATCATCTCACCATGAAACCCCTCAGTAGACCGATCCCCATGTAAAATGTGGATGGTTCACCCAATGAGGCAGGGGATATCTCAGAAATCCTCCAACTCATACTATGATTTTCAACCATTCCAAAAAAGCAACCTTCACCATGACTGGCATCAGCAAGCAGGATGTCATTCTTGGTCTCACCTGGCTTTGAGAACACAATCCTGAAGCTGATTGGCAGTCCAACAAGGTCAAAATGAGTCAATGCCCAAACCATTGTCACACCTGCCTGAACAAGACAAATGAAACATGCAAGATCTCATTTCATGAAACTGCCAGCCTTTGAACATGTTGAACAGGCCTGATGCCCTCACCAGACCTCAATATGTCAGACCTTCCAGACCTCACTGATGTTAACAAAGAGGAGGATGATATTGATGCAGTCAAGGATTTGCTCAAGGAAGGTGATCAAACTTTTGTCACAACAATTCCGGGTGAAGCAGAATTCGTTTGAGCCACTTTGAACATCTCACAATGACTGGCTGAGGCCTTTCACAAGAATTCACAGCCCAAATTGTTCTGGGAATCAGTCCCCACCCATTTCCATGACTTTGAGGACTTATTCAATTGACTCCCCAATTGAAAAATCTGGGATCATGCTATTGAATTGGTCCCTGGTGTGAAGGTGTCCAGCTGCAAGGTGTATCCCCTCACTCCTAATGAACAGGCTGAGATGATGAGTTCATTCACAAAACTCTCAGCAGAGGTCACATTCTCCCCTCAAAATCACTGATGGCATTGCCTGTCTTCTTCATCAAGAAGAAGGATGGTGATAGTACTCAGCCAGGAAACCCAAACAAAACACCTAAAAAGGGCTTCAGATGGTATTGCACAGGCTAGAGGATGGTAGCAAGGTGGTACTGAATATCAGGATCTAGGTCAAGATTGGGGGGGTTGATAGCAAGGAATATCAAGGGATATCGATGAGAGTTCAAGGAGATATTGAGAGTTTGATCAAATATTGAGAATTCAATAAAAGTTTGATCAATTGAACTATGAGAAATGAGTAAGACGAGGGGGGAGATGACAGGAATGTAATGAATGAGGTAAAAGTGAGGTGAATACAATAATATTGAGGTGTTGACAATGGTCAGGAGGCTTGATATAGAGGTGCGACAATTTATCAAGGAAGTTTGTGACAATTTCACAAAACTTCGAACTAAGATGAAATACTTGGACTCAAGTGTGTGATCACTTAAATCAGACTATTGGGATGATAATGTGAATGATATGATGATGAAACAGTACCTAATACAATGTTTATATGACATATGAAAGATAGTACTAAAAAGGAAAGTGCCCATGTGTTGATCATGAGGTGGGATGAGAACAATAATATGGGGGCTAAATAGGATGGGTAAATGATGAAATGATGCAAATGTGAGACAAATGAGGTGATATCATGTGGTACATACATGTGTTCCCTTTGAGGAGTCCGAAATACTTCAAAAATGCTCTCATGTCCTTCAAAGTGTGATCCTGCCTATTGTTCTGCATGTGATAAGCTTGTCATGATGTTGCAAGGTGCAGGGGTGTGGTACATACAAATGTCCGATGATAATGAATATGGCTGCTGAAGTGCATGAAGTACATTCAAAGTTCATTCAAACTCATTCCAAGTCAATGAAGGTCAAGATGATTGAGGAGGGTTTGAAGATGTGCATAGGGCTTGTGAATTGATCAATAAGAGTCTATGGACTCATGGAAGATATCATGAAGATGTTCAAGGATGTTACAATCCTTGTGGGTTACAGACGGACTGGACATTCAAACCTTTTCTTCTTTTGTTATTATTCATTCTTGCTTACTACCTTGACAGACTACCATCCTATTACCACCTTTTGGTTCTCATCTTACCGACCTTTCTCCCTATGACTTCCTTAACGTTCATTCCCTATTGTTCTCCTTATCATTCTCATCTATTTCGCCTATTGGTAGATAAGGACTGTATCCTTTGTATATAAACTGTAGTACCTAAGGGTCTTGCTCTTCAGCTTGACCTGAGCAATCTACCTCTTCAACTCAACAAGTACGATTGCCCTCAACCACTCAGAAAGCCTCTGAGTCGGTAAGACAGAACGCATTACTGAGAAAGCCTCCAGTAAGCAGACAGAACCCTTGACCACTGATCAACTATATCAGCAGAAGTGCTTGTACTCTAGTTGGGACAATTGTCTTAACAAAAGGTCAAGCTGAACACTGAATGCCCTCTTACCTCAAGAGTAGGCAACCACATCTCGAAGACAGCAGTCTGCTGATCCACCACCAAGAGGAGCCACCACCAAAGATGGGCTCTGGTACAACTATCAAGGAAAGCAAACTCGATTTTCAGAAACACAGGGAAAGTGGTTCACAAAGACAGAACCAGGACGACCAGGAAGATTCTTGACAGAAGAAGACTTCTCAGTCAAAGAAGAAGAAGAACCATCGAAAATTAAGCAAGAATCCCCATCACCACCAAAACTCACCTTCCTCAACGATGATGATGATCTATACACCAACATGGCAAACAGGGAAATCAAAATCAGAGCGCCATCAGATTTTACTGGAGATCGAACCAAAGCAACAAAGTTTCTCCAAGAAGTTTCCCTCCTTCTCCGAGTAAATGAAGCAATCTATGACACTGATGAAAAGTGGATCATTTTTGCTCTCTCTTTTATGAATGGGGGAACAGCATTGGCATGGGCATTAGAGTGAGGGAGCAGGACCAATTTAGGAACTTGGGAAGGATTTGCGACTGAAGTGAAGGAGGCTTTTTCCCCTATAGATGATGCAGGGTCAGCCCAAACAGAAATGAAGACCCTGAAGCAGGGTGATGATCTAGAAGACTACATCAGCCAGTTCCTTATCTTGAAAGGAAGATCAGGACTCACTGAAGACACCATGCTCATCAAATACTTCATGGACGGCTTGAAACTGGCTCTCCTTGACAAAATTTTCACCATGGAAAATGTCCCGACCACCTTGGACGGAATGATCAAAGCTGCATCAAAATATGATGGGAACTGGAGAAGAGCAAAAGCCATCGCAGGAAAAGCACGAGAGACTCACAAAAAGAAAAACAGTCACCCCTCCCAAGACTATGAAACCGACACTGGAGATAAACTGACTAACCCAGCAAGAACGAACTGAACACATGCAGAAAGGGCTCTGCTTCATATGCCACAGCCCAGGACATAGAGCCGCCGATCACAAGTGCGGGAACTTCCCGCCACTAAACCAGCTGATGAACAACTGTGAATACCAATGATCAGAACAGACAAACCACTTCTTCCCAAAGAGAAAGGGGACAGAGGCATACCCAAACATCAAAGCTATTCTAGGAGAATTAGATGAAGAAGAAAGAGGAAAGACCCTCACGCTCATGGAGGAGACAGGTTTTTAAAGAAGCAGCCTGAACCAATGCCAGGTACCACTGAACTTTCGGTCTGTTCTGTACTACTAGCCACTCTAGACAGTCAATCTATGCATTTGCCTATCAGAGTAGGAGCAGATGAAGGAAAAGATGTTGACACAGAAGCCCTCCTTGACTGTGGGGCAGGAGGAGTATTCATGGACCACAAATTCGCCAAAACACACAGAATAAAGCTACATGAGCTAGCCAAACCGGTCTCGGTGCAAAACATAGATGGGACTCCAAACAAGAAGGGAACCATTACTCAGTGCACCAAAGAAGAAATGACAATCCATGGAAGAAAAGAGAAACTAACATTCCTAGTCACTGTATTAGGGAATGAATCAATAATTCTAGGGCTACCATGGCTACAAAAGGTAAATCTGATGATTAACTGGAAAGAAGGCACCTTTGAATTCAGGGAGGACCAATGCCTCGCTCAAATATGAAGGATCGTTGAAAAGACCCAGAAGAACTATGGCATACTCGGAAAGAGAAGGACACCCAAGACTACCATTGAAGAAATCCTGGACAAGGATGAACCTGCCAGCATATTCCGCAGGGTTGAAGGACCGCAGGAGTATGACCTAGGAGACCCAACAATGGGAGAATTCACTGAAGAAGGGCAACCCATGACCATGGAAAAGAATGATCTATGGATTAAGGTAAAGACATTGGTATCCCAACACCTGGCACATAATGCAGAACAAGAAAAGAACAAACCCCTCAAGCAGCTCCTACCCCCCAAATTCCTTCACTGGAAAAAGGTTTTCGAACAAACAGCATCAAAAAGATTCCCAGATCAAAGACCCTGGCTGGGACCACGCTATCAAGCTCAAACCAGACTTCGTCCCAAAAGACTGTAAGGTTTATCCTCTTTCACTTACCAAACAACAGAAACTGGATGAGTTCATCGACAACAACCTGCGGAAAGGAGTGCTCGAAAGGCAGTACTCATCTGTAGGACAGCTGCAAGCAGACAACCATTTGGCTCTGGTTTAGTGTACTATTTTTAGTACTAGTTATGGCCTTTTGCATTAGTGTAGTAATTGCCAAATTGGATTGCCATAGAAAAGGTCCTGAGTCAGCCAAAGAACCTTATTAGGTTTTATTTTTAGCAACGACATCATGACCGATCACATAATTTCCGATCCCACTAATCACAATCTCACTCTGGAAGAGAAAGTTGACATGCTCACTATGCAACTTTCTCAACTAGTAAATTACGTCACGCTCCAAAACCCTGTCCAGCCAGCACCTACTGTGGAGGAAGAGGTAGATGAATTTTTATCTCATCATGAAGAGTTGTCGCAGAATACTGAAGATGGCAAAATTTGCTTACCTAAATTCGCACCACCACAATTATTTGATGGAATGATGAATGATACTAAATCCTTTATTAGTTCTATTATATTGTATATTAAAGGTCGTGAACCTGAATTCCATACAACTGAATCCAAAATAATGTTCACATTATCTTATACAGTAGGCAACAAAACCCTTCCAAAGTTTTGTACTTTTGGAAAGATGCCTTTATATCTCAGGAAATAAATTTGCTAAATTCTTGAAAATATCACATAATATACTTCAACATCATATCTTCTCACCGACACAGCCACAAGTTTGAATAACTCCATTTGGTAACTTTCCCATGTTACTTAAAGTTGTCACTCATTGGAAGGGTTTTGTTGCACTGATTTGTTATATTAAAATTTCAATCAACTAGTACTTGATATAGCCTCCCTTTGCTCTGATTACTGCTGCAAGCATTATATGCCTGCTTTCAATCAGTTTCTGACACTCTTCCTTTGGAATTGCTTCCCACTCCTTCTGCACCCTCTCCCAAAGTTCATTAACACTGTTTGCTGGTTCTTCATAGTCCCCCAGCCTTCTTTTGAGATAGTTCCACAAATGTTCAATAGGGTTGAGGTCTGGAGACTGTGCAGGCCACTTGAGGACAGTGAATCCATTGTCTTCAAACCATTTCTTGGCCTTCTTGCTTGTGTGCTTGGGGTCATTATCTTGTTGAAAGATAATGTCATCAGCAGATTTGTCCCAATAGGTGAGGGATTCCTGAAGTTCATCCTCCAGGATTGCCACATGCAGATCAGCATCCATCCTCCCATCAATCTTGGTTGCATACCCAACTCCATCCCAGCCCATACAGC
>QLOK01002099.1:0-16167 GCA_003313805.1 Tricholoma flavovirens
TCCTTCTTCCTTTTACACCCACTATCTGAGCGAAATCTACTCTCTCATATCGTCGTAATCCCTACATCACTCAAAGCACACAACAATTTTTTCAACAAGCTTTTAATGTTCAAATCCTGATTCACACTTAAGTTGTGCATCAGACTGCTGTCCTGATGTTAGTGTGTTGCCTCTTGGCCCAATTGGGGCTTTGAAGAGATCTGAGGTTTGTCACACAGTTTTCCCAACTTTGAAGAGTTGGTCGCATTAGTACAGCATATTTGCGGATTATTTCACAACGATCCCCGCGAAAAGATTTCATTCGAAAAACAACGTCAATACGGTCCCTAACGGTGGGTAACAGGGCTACTCGGCTTACCCTTCCCTTTGCCAAACGATTTCCCCTCAAATCCAGGTCTCGCCTGGGGCTTAGATTTACCCAACCCTTTCCGTTTATCGTTCTTCCTCTCATTACGCATAGCGATATTATCCGTCCGTTTTTTCTGCCTCGCAGCCATCGACGCAGCAAGCTCTTCCTTTCTTTCGGCCCTATAGAAGAGAATGAGGAGCTATCAGCTCGTAGTGATGTAAAAATAAATGACAGAACGTACCATTCCTTCTTACTCTTTCCCTTCTCCTTCTCTTTCCTTTTGGCCGCCTTCTTCAGTCGTGACTCATCATCGTGGACCTTGACACCTTCCAGTCGTGCCTCGGCCTTTTCCCACTTTTGTCGCTCCTGAATTGCCTCCCGTTTCTCGTCAGGCATCGTCGAGAGTTTCTCTTTACGAATAGCTAGCTGTTGAAGCGCTTGCTGAGGGTTGGCCGTAGTTTTGAGGCGTTGGCCTTTTGTGGACGATGAGCCGGCTATAGCAGAAAAAGCCACATTTGTAAGAGATGATTGAAGTCCTTGACGATGTCTTGCGGAGTGCCCTTCATCAGGAACTATTAGCTGTGTCTGCAGGATGCACACTCTCGTCAGACATCTGTAGTTGCGAAAACCAGGTGCCGTACCTTCGTCAAATTGCCCTTATCTCGGTTCTCTCTCTTGTCCTTTTCCTTGCCCTTCTTTCCCTTCAACTCCTCCGCTCGCCTAATTTTCTCTTTTGTCTCCTTTCGTCTCCTTTCCCGCATGGCTGCACGCTGGCGTCTACGCTCTTCAAGCAGCTCATCTCGATCGTGAGGTTCTGTGCCGTTCGTGTTGGTACCCCCACCCCCGCGCCGCAATACAGCCATTCGCGCATGAAGTTTCTCTCGTAGTGCTTCTATTCCACCTGACGCAGGCATCGGCGTAATCTCTATGGCATCCTCCTCAACGCCATCGTCGTTGTTGTCCTCCTGGAGATCGATGTCAACATCCATTGCAACATCGTTTTCGTTAGAGTCACTCTCGTCTTCATCGGATGGAGGTGAGATGGCCTTTCGTTTGCCCTCGCTAATAGACGCGGTTTTCTTCTGGGAAGCCTCATTTTGGAGGTCGATAATAGTTTTGTTATTAGCCGGATCGAGCTGACGAATGTCGTCTGAGATTTACGGATTTCATGGATTAGAGATGTAAAATACCTTGTCGCGTTTCGCCTTCTTCGTGGCCTCCTTGATAGCCTGCTTTGGCGCTTTTCTCTTTTTACTATGTTTCTGATACTTTGACGCCTGTATACGAGCTATTTAAAAAAATCGAACTTAATGACGAGAACACAACTTCCGCACCTGTTCCTCGGTTTGGTCCTCCACGATATAGTATTTTGCTGGTATTATTTTGAGAAGAGATTCAAAGGTATCGTTATGCTTTTCCAACGAGGCTCTGAGCGTAGCAGCTGGGGTTGGCATGTTGGCGGCAGGAGAGAAAAGTAGGGTTAGGGTCAAGCAGCCGCATCATTGTACTTACCCACCAACCACCAACCAACCGGCATGTCGTTCCAAATCCCTCGCAAGGAGATCTTATCACCCGAACAGCTGGCTTACTTTCAGACATCCAAGACTCACGAAAACGTCGTGTCCTATATTGAATCACTAAATAATGCAGTGGTAGGGGTCAAGTTAACGGACGAATGCTCGGTATCCCCGGTATGATCAGCTGCGGGCAATGTTTCTGATAGACGACGGTGGCTTATAATGTCGACAGGGAGTAACTTCGATTCTCAGCATGCTTGCAGAGGTTGAAAAAGTTGCTAATGACACGCCGCCAGTCGAAAACTCGGCCTCTAGGTTTGGGAACCCTGCGTTCAGGACATTCTATGACAAGATTTCCGAGGTACGAATCATCTTGTATCATAATGGATATCTTTGATTCTTAACCTTACCCGAGACAATAGATTGCTCCCTCGATGCATGCCACTGTGCTCAAACTGCCCAACGACGCTATTGAAGAAGTATCCACGTATTTCACTGAAGCATGGGGCAACCGGACACGGATCGATTATGGCAGTGGAATGGAATTGAATTTCCTCTGTTGGCTGTGCGTACGCGCTGCCAATGATACAATTTTATGCTGACAGGTCTCTCAGGATATGCCTCGATCGTCTCGGAGTTACTGAAGAGAGCGACCACAAAGCGCTCATCATCCGAGTATTCTGGAGGTATGTATGAACCCTTCACTATCGATGCGGTATCCCTCATGTGGTTACCATAACTAGGTACATAGAGATCATGCAGACCCTGCAATCGACCTATTGGCTTGAACCTGCGGGATCGCACGGCGTTTGGGGCTTAGATGACTATCACTTCCTTCCATTCCTCTTTGGGTCCGCCCAACTGCGGGGCAAGCCAACTTCACACCTTTTTCTGTACAATATACTAACCTATTATTCAGGTCATAAGTATATCAGACCAAAATCTATTCACGATCCAGAGATTGTCGATGAATACTCCAAACATTACATATATCTTGCTTGCATCAAATTTATCAATTCCGTGCGTTATCAGACCCTGAAATTCATCCTGGCTCACACACTCATAGATTAAAACCGCCTCGCTACGATGGCACTCACCGATGTTAGATGATATCTCAGCTGTACGTACGGCTATCCTTTCAGCAGTGATGTCCAGTGTAACTAATCATTCTTCATAGGTTAAAACTTGGGATAAAGTTAACGCAGGTATGGTAAAAATGTATGTGGCGGAGGTCCTGAACAAGCTCCCCGTCGTCCAACACTTCCTTTTCGGATCGATCCTCTTGTATGACGGGCCTCCCCGTCCTACAGTAGAAGAGAACGGAGATGAAGCACACCAAGGCCATGGCCATATACCCGGCAATATAGGGGGAGCAGGACAGCAAGAGGTGGGATGGGGGGATTGCTGTGGCATTCATGTTCCGTCTGGGTTTGCGGCTGCTAAGGCGGAACAAGATAAGCTCAAGCAGCCTGGTTTGAAGCTTAGTGGTCCTGGGATTCGACCTGTTCCTTTTGATTAGTTTTTTTCTCCCCGACTTACGGCAGACTCTTTCACATATTGATGTCAAGCACATGAAACGGCGTTTTACAATGAGTTGTTAACCCGATATCCGTCAGATTCGATCAGACTTTCCAGGGTTCTCACGTTCCTGCACAGAATTCAATCTGATATCAATCTAGACCCCACAACGGTGCTTCGTGCACAAACTTAGGCATGCGCAGCTGCTTTCGAGATACACATGCTCCTCGTACGCCAAGCAGCAAGGTAGACTGTTGGTAGACTGTCACCCTTCCGAGTCGGTACTTAGCATCCGTGGGTACCCAAGTCAAGAATCAGCGAACCTTCGATCCCGGATAATGATGGAAAAACAAAGATCTCTGAACTCCTCTATGTACGTGATCTGATGCAGTTGAATTTACCTCAAATTGATCGGACTCGGAACTTTTCTAGTCTCCCGTAGCCAGACAACAAATTTCAAGATGTAGATGACAGTCGATCTACTTCAATTGTAACTTTTAATTATGATCGAAAGACCCACCTTCAAATTCAACTCGAAGTCGCCTAAACTGAGATCATCGACTTGGATAGGGACCCGGCTTCAGATCCTTAAATGCCATTGTACACCAGAATCCTCCTTCCCGTCGCTATTGTTCCACTCAAGGGTCTAAAGGCACATACGCGACTACTGTCCAAATAGGCCCATACTCTCTTCCTTAACCTTCACCACCCCATCAGCTCTTGACGACATGCTGTGGATTCTTCTAAATCGTTGTGCCGATCTGTTTCCTGAAATCGCGCTGCAAGGGCATTCGCGAGGTTTTTCAGTGAGTTTGGTCGGCCAGGGTGGGGTGCAGGCCTTAGCTTCAGAGCCTCTCGATGACAGGAGATACATTCGTCTATGTCACGGAGCTGAGACGTTCTCGAAAATCGCGTAAAAAACACTTGCGCGAGGTTATTGAGTGACATCGAACGATTGGGGTGAGAAGATGGTGTCAGCTCCAGCGCCTCACGAAGGTAGGAAATAGCCTCATCCAAGTCACGGGGCTGACCTCCCTTTTGGAACCGTACATTCAGGGCATTGCCCAGATCATTGAGCGAAATGAGTCGATCAGGGTGGGATACGGGCCTCAACTCCAATGCCTGTCGGTGAAGGGTGATGGATTCTTCAAAGTCGGAAGGTTGACCCTCTTCTTCAGATCGGATAGACAGCGCTGCAGCCAGGTTGTGGAGCGATGCTGGTCTATCAGGGTGATGTATAGGGAACCGCTTCAATGCCTCCCGATCGCATGTGATGCATTCTTCCAAATCATGAAGCTGGCGCGTCTCCCGAAATCGCGTATACAGCCTAATGGCGAGTTCACTGTTAAGTGAACCTATTCGTTGAGAGTGAGGTGCTGGTTTCATCCTCAATGCTTTGCGATAATAGTCGACGGATTCATCTAAATGCTGAAGCTGACCGGTTTCTTCATATCGCGCTCTAGATTTGTTGGCAAGATCCCTGAATGGATCGGATGGGTCGGAGCGGGGAGAGGCAGGCGTTGTCATCGATGATGCTTCAGATTCACGGACCTCCCCAGCTAGTTTGAAACGCTTCAAAAGCGATGCGGTACGTTTATAAAGTGATGAAGAGCGGCGATGATGTTGTGGTTGTAATCTAATCGAAATTCAATGATAGTGCTTTGGGCTTGGGATGGTATTGCAAGCATCACATACTGTGGTTCAAATTGGCGAGATGGCGAAGGTGAGATGTTAGACTCTGGGGGCATAGATGCGGGGCGAACGATCCTGTGTGTCAATGGGATCATCACAGGATGTGCCTAGCACCTCGAATAAATAAGTATGACGACGACCTTGGGACTCCGCTCATCCTCCGAATACGTGGAAGGTTATATGTAACGTATGTATTGATGTGGAACCGGATTCAATAACAAAGGGTGTATACGTGGACAAATGGACTCGTGACTGATGTGCCAATTGAAGCAGAAAGTTCGCCATATGAAGCTTATGGATCCGAGTCGTGCTCTTTGTATCCAGAAAAAGGTCGTGCGAGGGAGAGACAGTGGAGGTTTACGTCAAACCAGTGACAGATACCGCCATTCTAACTATGGGACGACGGAAAATTCTTGCTGATCATGATACTGCGTTGAACCAATTTAGGAACTTGGGAAAGGTTTGCAATAGAAGTGAAGGAAGCTTTCTCCCCTATAGATGATGCAGGGTCGGCCCGAACAGAAATGAAGGCCCTGAAACACGGCAATGACTTAGAAGAGTACATCAGCCAATTCCTTATCCTGAAAGGAAGATCAGGACTCACCGAAGATACTGCCCTCATCAAATACTTCATGGACGGCTTGAAACCAGCTCTCCTTGACAAAATCTTCACTATGGAGAATGTCCTGATCACCCTGGATGGAATGATTAAGGCCACATCAAAATATGATGGGAATTGGAGAAGAGCAAAAGCCATTGCAGGAAAAGCATGAGAAACTCATGAGAAGAAGACTACTCCTCCCAAAGTTATGAGACCGACTTTGGAAATAAACCGACTATCCCAACAAGAGCAAACTGAACACATGCAGAAGGGACTCTGCTTCGTATGTCATAGCCCTGGACATAGAGCTGCCGATCACAAGTGCGGGAATTTCCTGCTGCTAAACCAACAAATGAATAACCGCGAATACCAATGACCAGAGCAGATGAACCACTTCTTCCTGAAGAGAAAAGGAGTCAAAGCATATGTGAATATCAAAGCTATTCTGGGAGACTTAGATGAAGAAGAAAGAGGGAAGACCCTCACACTCATGGAAGAGACAGGTTTTTAAAGAAGCGGCCTGCACCAACACCAGGTACCGCTGAACTTTCTGTCTGCTCTGTACTACTAGCCACTTTAGAAAACCAATTGATGCATTTGCCTATTAAAGTGGGAGCAGACAAAGGAAAAGATGTTGAAACAAAAACCCTCCTAGACAGTGGGGCAGGAGGAATTTTTATGGACCACAAATTCACCAAAGAATGCGGGGTGAAAACCCTCACACTAGCAAAACCAATCTCCATATGAAATGTGGATGGAACCCCAAACAAGAAAGGGACTATCACCCACTATGCCAAAGAGGAAATGGAGATTAATGGTAAGAGAAACAAGATAATGTTGCTGATCACTGGACTAGGAAACGAATCGGTCATCCTGGGACTACTGTGGCTACAGAAGGTAAACCCTATCATTGACTGGAAGAAGGGGACTTTTGAATTTAGAGAAGACCACTGCCTTGCTCAAATATGAAGGATCATAGAGAAAACCAGGGAAAATCATGGCCTATTCGGAAGGAAAAGGATGCCCAGGACAACCGTTGAAGAAATCCCAGACAAGGACGAACCCACCAGCATATTCTGCATGGTCAAAGGACTGCAGGAGTATGATCTGGGAGACCTGACCACCCTGAAGAAGGACAACCTACAATCACAGAAAGGAATGACTTATGGATTAAGGCAAAAACATTGGTATCTCAACACTTGGCACATGGCACAGAACAAGAAAAAGGAAACCCCTCAAACAGCTTTTACCCCCCAAATTTTATCATTGAAAAAGGGTATTCAAACAAACAGCATCGGAAGGATTCCCTGAAGTGTGACCTTGGGACCATGCTATCAATCTCAAACCAGATTTCATTCCAAAAGATTGTAAAGTTTATCTTCTCTCACTTACCAAACAGCAGAAATTAGACAAGTTCATTGACGACAACCTACAAAAAGGGTATATCTGACCTTCAAAATCCCCAATGGCTTCCCCCTTTTCTTCATAGCAAAGAAGGGCTCTGAAGCACTCTGACCCTGTCAGGACTACCAATATCTGAATGAAGGGACCATCAAGAATGCCTACCCACTACCCTTGGTTGGAGATTTAATGGACAAATTACAGGGAGCACAATGGTTCACAAAAATGGACATCTGCTGGGGATACCATAACATCCAGATAAAAGATGGAGACCAATGGAAGGCAGCATTTAAAATCAATAGAGGGCTATTTGAACCAATGGTAATGTTCTTCAGGCTGTGCAATTCACCTCCTACCTTTCAGGTGATGATGAACAACATATTCAAGGATATGTTGCATGAAGGATGGGTAATAATTTACATGGATGACATCCTTATCTTCTCCAAAGGAAAACAGGAGCACCAGATCAGAACGGAACAGGTTTTACAATGCCTCCAAGAACATGACCTTTATCTCAAAGCAGAAAAATGTAAATTTGGGATGCAAAAGGTAGAATTTCTAGGGATGATCATTGAACCTAACAAAATTTCTATGGACCTGACAAAACTGGCAGGGATAAAGGACTGGCCTGAACCAACCAACATAAAAGTGGTAAGATCATTTTTGGGCTTTGGAAATTTTTATAGGAAATTCATCGGACACTTTGCTGATCTGGTGAAACCACTCAACAAATTAACAAAGGAAACCAAGCAATTTGAATGGACCTCCAAATGTCAACTGGCATTCAACGCTCTCAAGAAGAAGTTTGCTGAAACCCTGGTACTACTGATGCCCGACTCCACCAAACCCTTTGCAATAGAATTGGATGCATCAAAATGGGCCATGGGAGCAGTCCTCTGGCAAAGAGATGCTAATGGAGACTGGCACCCCTGTGGTTATATCTCTCACTCATTCACGCCTACAGAAAGAAACTATGAGATTTATGACAGAGAACTCCTGGCAATTATACAATCACTAGAAACATGGGGACACTACTTACTCGGCTCAGATCACCTGACAACCATCTTATCCGACCACAAGAACCTCACCAACTTCAGAACTGCGCAAAAACTCAACAGAAGACAGGCCTGGTGGAGCCTATTCCTCTCAGAATTCAACTTACAGTTAGTCCATGTTCCAGGGTTGAAAATGGTGCAGAGCAACGCACTGTCTCAAAGGAAAGATCACATTCCCAAAAACAATACCAACAACGGAGACACTACTCTCTTACCAGACAACTTATTCATCAAATTCATTGATGCATCGATACATGACCTGTTCACTGAATGAATCATGAAAGAAGACCTGGTGCAAGACACGATCAAAGTGCTCAAGGAAAGGGGAACCCCACCGATAAAATCATCCCTGGAAGACTGGAAGGTAGAAAACAGTTTACTTTTCTTTAATGATAGATGCTATGTGCCCAATGACACTGATCTCTGAAGACAACTGGTAGAAAGGTATCACAACTTGTTACCCAGAGGACACCCCAGACAATGGCAGATAATGGAACTACTACAGAGAGACTACTGGTGGTCTGGAATGGTCACATTCATCAAAAACTATGTGAAGGGATGTGCAGCCTGTCAACAGATAAAGGTCAGCACACACCCAACAACACTACCTCTCTCTCCCATCAAATCTGATGCGACATGTCTGTTCGCACTCATGACAACCAATTTCATCACTGACTTACCAGAATCTGATGGATTTGATGTGTTGATGGTCATGGTAGACCATGGGCTTACTAAGGGGGTAATTCTAATCCCTTGTAACAAAACCGTTGAAGCTATAGGAGCTGCCACCCTTTACCTGGATTACATCTATAAAAGATTTGGTCTTCCTGATAAGCTAATCTCCAACAGAGACCCAAGGTTTGCCTCTCAATTGTTTCAAGAACTCGGACAGATCCTCAGGATCAAACTAGCAATGAGCACCGCCTATCATCCACAGACTGATGGGGAAACTGAACAGGTAAACCAGGAGATTGAAGTCTATCTTCAGATGTTTTGTTCTAACAACCCAGAGAATTGGAAGCATCTCCTACCCACAGCAGAATTCGTGCTTAACCAGAGGATGCATTCGGTACAGAAGAATTCCCCATTTTATCTTATGATGGGATATGAACCAAAGGCAATTCCACTTTCTTACATGAAAACTAACATACTGGAATTAGAAAAGAGAATTGTCCTCCTCCAAAGAGCATGAGACAAAGCTTTGGTGACTCATGAACTTGCCAGACAAATGGTCTCTGAACAAGTCCATCAGAACCTTTCCCTGTTCAAACTAGGACAGAAGGTATGGCTCAAAGCAAAGAACTTAAAAACTGTGTACCCATCTAGGAAACTGGCCCTGAAACATCAAGGGCCATTTATGATAAAAGAAGTTCTCAACCCCCTGAACTACTGACTAGACCTCCCAAAGCAATGGAAAATTGCATGCTGCCATCCTCACTCCCTATTTTGAAACTGACACCCACAGACCAAACTTCCCAGAACCACCCCTGGATCTTATAGAAGGAGAGAAGGAATATGAAGTAGAAGCAATAGTCACACATAGAAAGAAGGCATGAGGATACCATTACCTGATAAAATGGAAAGGTTACCCAACCTTGGAAAATTCATGGGAACCAGAACAGAACTTATCTCATGCAAAAGAACTGCTAACCAACTATATATATAAAAAAATAAAAAAATAAAAAACAACACAAAACAACCATGATCAACTTGCCTCTCCCAATTGCTCTCCATCTAATACCTGACCCTCGCTGACCCCTTCCTCTGACAGAATCATTCAAAAGAAAGATAAAGGCAAGAAAGGACCTTATTGCTATCTATGTAAACGAAAAGGACACTTTCTGTCCTACTGCACTCAAACCACCTGTATCCATTGTAAACAGACTGCCCCTGGACACCCTTCAGTTCATTTCCCCACCCTAGAAGAAGAACCACACTACTTATTCTGACACCTTCGATGATGCCACCTGGGCAAATATCACCGAGAACAGATTGGGGACTATTAGTCCCAAACAAGAGCAAATATTGTAGATTTCCTCTTGATATTTGTATATTCTTCTCTTTCTTTACTTCCATTTACTCTTCTCTTCACCGTTTCAAAGCACCTTCCTCCTCTCTCCCTGATGAAATGTCCACTACCACCATCTGTGAAACCACCACTACTTGCACCTTCTCCTCACCCCCTGAAAACCCCTGGCCTGTCAAACCCATCCTAATCACTTTTGCAATCACCCTGGCCCTGGTCTTCATCTTTTTCACCCTCCAAAAAATTTCATGATGGCAGGAACACTGCTTCCCAAGGATGTCTTCTTTTACCTACCCAAACAGAACCAGCACCATCCACTTTAATCATGACACTACTAGCAAAGAACTGGAATTAGATGATGATAAGACCACCTCATGTCTAGTACTTGGAAAACACCCTATAGTTTTTGCATTGCACATAGGAACATCTATGAACAGTTAGATCGATCTTCAAACACATTCTCGAGCAATATAGAGCGATATCAAGCCATCAAAAGTCTTTGTACCCAACATCGAACATTCACAGGAGCACACACATGTTGTACAACCATCTCAGACCGTCGTTTGACAAATATTGATCATGTTTCAAACATTCGATTGAGCTTGAACAAACATATCGAGGTCTCAAACTTTTTGAATGATTTAGAATGAGCTCGAACTTTAACGATCTTCTTTGAACCTCTTTGAACCCCTTTGGAAGATCTTTCTCACATCTATAGAGTCTATCCGAACAATCTATGAACATCTGTGAACATCCCGAACATTGTTGATCCATATCAAACAACTTCGAACGACCTCGAAAATCTTCAAACAAACTTCAAATGTACTTCATGCACCTCAGTGGCCATTATTTCATCATCAGACACTCGTACTGCACCCCTGCACCTCGCAACATCATTTGACAAGCCTATCACATGGAGAACAATAGATAAGATCATTATTTGAAGGACATGAGAAGCATTTTCAGATATTTTGAACTCCTCAAAGGGAATATGAGTTTGTACCTTTGATTTCACTTTGTTGATTTCACTTTGTTTACCTCCTTTTCGCATCAATTCATCATCTACCCATAGTTATTAGCCCCTTTTGATCATTACAGCCCACCTCATGTTCAACACATGGACACTTTCCTTTTTAGGACTACTTTTCATATGTCATATATACTTTGTATTATGTACTGTTTCAGGGAGAATCCAATTGTGTTATCGTCCCAGTAGTCTGATTCAAGAGGTTGTACACTTGAGTCCAAGTATTTTATTCTAGTTCAAAGTTTCGCAATATCATTGCGAACTACCTTGATATTTTATTGAACCTCCATATCAAGCCTCTCATCCCTCGCTTATTCCTTGCTATTATCATATTCCCCTCGCTTTTGATCCCATTGTCATCCTCCCATCATCTCTCCTCTCATTGATCCCATTTCTGTAGCCTGAATATTTGATCAAACAATCAATATTTCATCGAACACCACTTGTCATGCCTCACATTCCTTCGCTATTGGGTCCCCAAACCTTGACCTAGGTCCCAAAGTACATTACCACCTCACTACCTTCCTCTAACCTGTGTTATACCATATGAAGCCTTTTGTAGGGTTTTGTTGTGGGTTTCCTGGTCGAGTATTATCAATGACCTCCAACCACCACCACCCATATGTGAACCAAATGACCTCCCCTTTCCCCCTCCAGCCAGGATGAGACAAGTAATGTTTGAGCGATGACCCACCCTGTTGAGAGTAGAGATACCTCCCTCTCCAGCCACTCCCGAAAACCCCCTCCCATTCAGTGAACCTTCACTGACTTCTCCCGTTTCTACACCTACCTCGTCACAGGCACATCGGGCCATGTTCCCATCCCCAACCACAAACTCGGCTAACCCCTCACCACACCCATCATGGGGTTCGGGAAAGTCAAGGTTTTAGTGAAGGAAAATCAGTGATTTTCATGATAGAGAAGGGGTAATGTTATGAATCTTGCAAGCAGCAGATGGACTGAGATATTCATTTTCCCTTTCCCATTATTCATTCATGTTTACTACTCCAATGGACTATCACCCTACTGCCCCCTTTTGACATCCATCTTCTTTCCACTGACCACTCCCCTATTACTCCCTTGACATTTATCTTTTATTGTTTCCTTTCTCTGATTTCCATCTAATTTGCCCATTGGTAGATAAGGACTATTCTTCTTGTATATAAACTGTATTAGTTTTGGCATCATTGTTCCACCCCACAGGCAGCTGCTCATGGGGCTGGAGCTGGGAGGTGTGTCATCCATTGTCATGGTTGGGCCTGATGCTGTTGTCATGTGCTGTTGTTGAAGCAGAAAAGAAAAACCTACAAAATAGAAAAGATTGTCAGTAGCAAAGGAATGAAGCAGAAGAACAGTGAAAGTACTCACCTGTAATGTTTTAAGAGTCCCCCAGCCCTAGGCAATGTAACTGATGCTTCTCGATGCCAAAATTTGTGTGCTCCAGTCCATTGTTTGCCCACCACGGCCTGTTGTCATTATCATTGGGTGCCACATCACTGCAGTAGTTGTGCCCGCAGTGGTTGTCATTCTGGGTGTAGCTGGTGGTGGTGGTCACATTGTTGTGGTGGTGGTTGCATTGGCATTTGCAGTGGTGGTGATGTCATCATTGTTGGCTCTGCTGTTGTTGAAGATAGCGCCAATGATCCACCCCATGAGCAGTGGCTTGCGAGGCTGGGCATCAGTGCCAGGTGGTCATCGTCTCTATTCATCAGTCAGCCCTGTCATCTGTTGTTGAAGATCCACCCCACAAGCAGTGGCTCATGAGGCTGGGGTCATGGGGTCATTGTATTCACAGAGTTAAGTTTAAACCTACAAAATAAGCAAACAACATTAGTAGCAAAGGGAAAAATGAAAAAAATGAAACAAAACATCATTACCTAGAATGAGAACCTTCTCCAACACCGGCATTGGTTGTCGAATGCATAAAACACATGTGATGTGGCACATCTGCAGCCACACGTGTTGCTGTTTGGTGTCATTGAAGGGGCTTTGGGTGGTTGAGTTGGCCATTTACAAGTGATCGAGGTGGTCGTTTATGGATGGAGGGATGTAGTGGTGGTGGTGAGGGATGGTGGTGGTAGTGGTGAGATGGTTTGTGGTTGTTGTTGATCAGTAATGATGGATCAATTGACAAAGCCTTAGCAACACATCAAAGACCGGTTGAGGTTGGTTGTGGTCAGTCTTTTAGCAGTCTATTAATAAATTTGATTGCAATAGACTGTCAACTGGGTAATAACCAACCTTGGGCAACTGCAACCGAAAGTCCGGTTGCCATCAGTCCAGTTCAGTTGGGTTCATGGTCTTTTTTCAGTCCTATGCACCAGACTTTTAAACACTACTGCTGTGTAGCTAGACTCTCCACCATGTATTTGGCTTCCATAGATGATAATGTGACCATGGGTTGTTTCTTTGATTGCCATGAGATTGGTCCACCAGCCATCTGGAAGACATATCCAGAAATAGACTTTCAATCATTGGTGTTTGATCCCCAATCAGCATCTGAATAAGCCAGGGGTTTGACTTCTCCCCCTTGCTGGTAAATAATTCCAAGGTCACAAGTGCTGTTAAGATACTGGAAAACATGTTTGATGGCAGTCCAATGAGTAGGTCCAGGGTTGCTCATGAATTGGCTAAGTGTTTGAACTGCAAATGAAATATCGGGTCGCATTCCGATTGCCATGTACATAAGCAATCTGATTGCACTGCGGTATACTCGGGAATGTCATGGTGTTCATTGTCAGGTGTTCTGATTCATTTGATGTTAGGGTCCAAAGGTGTGCTGACAGGGTGCGAGTCTGCCATTCCAAATTTTTCTAGGACCCTCTTGATATATTGAGATTGCATAATTTTGCGAGTAGCCTTCCCCAAGTTCCTCTCCAATTCTAATCCCACAATTTGCTTTGCCTCTCCCAAATCCATGATAGTGAAGTACTTCCCCAATTCAGCTTTCATTCCTGCGATGGCATCAATATCTGATCCAAGAATAGTCATGTTGTCAATGTGGACTGATGTGATTAAGAGATCATGATCAGTGTGCATAATATAGACACATTGATCTGTGAAAAGCCATGTGAAGTTCATTTTGAGAAAGGTTTGATTGAGTTCTTCATTCCAGGCTCGGCCTGCCTGCTTCAATCCATAAAGAGGCCACAACAGCTGCCAGACCCGTTCAGTTCCATCATCATATTCAGGCAGCTGCATCATAAAAATAACTTCCTCCAAAGTTCCATTCAGGTACGTGCCCACCACATTAATGTGAATCACAAGTCCTAAATCAGTTGCGAGTGCTATTAATAACCAAAAGGTTTCCAGTCACATGACCAGTGCAAAGGTCTCCAGAAAATATATCCCTGGAATCTGGGAACATCCTTTGGCAACAAGTCTCACCTTGTGTTTCATGATTGTCCCAATGTGATCGCATTTGATGTGGTACACCCATTTGCTCGCAATGGCTTTGTGATCTGAAGGTAAGTCAACTAATTTGAAAGTGCCACTGATATTGCTAAGTAGGATAACCCAAACAAAAACCTAAAACTAAGGTATCTGAGGGGATCATCCAGTCTGGTATAGAAAGCAAGTTGGTTCCAAGTTAGAGGACCTAGTTCAAGGTTAGGGGAGTTGATAGCGAGGAAGTGCGAGGAATATCGAGTGATATGCAATGTAATACTGTGAGCTTGATCAAATATCCAGTGTTCAATCAAAGTTTGAGGCTGATTGAACTATGAAAGTACAGTCATTTGACAGGGAAGAGGATGGGATGGTGATGATGAGGATGTGGCTGAGGGGAATTCAATATATGCTGGAGGATGATGATGTTCGATAGACTAATAATGAGGACGTGACCAATTTTGAGCAAGTTTTGTGAGTGATTTCGCACTACTTCAAACTAAGACGAGTTTCTTGGACTCAAGAGCTGGGACTCTCAAATCAGATGATAGTGAAGTGAACCTGAATCATTTCTTGTTGAAAAGATAAGTGATACAAGCTTCTATAGACTTTAAGAAAATGATACTAAAAGGGAAAATGTAACATGAGGCAAACATGAGGCAGGAAGTAAGTGAATAAATGGGCCTAAAAACGATGGGTAAAACAATAAATGATGTGGAAATGATATAAACAGTTTGTGATACCACGTTCCCCCTTTGAGGAGTTTGAAATATCTTGAAAATTGTCCCATGTCCTTCAGAAATGCGATGTGTTTCTTCATCTTGTGTCCGATAAGCGTGTCGTATGACCTCTAGCAATGTGGTAGCAAGGTACGATGTTTGACAATAAGAAAGACAGCTGCTGGAGTGCTCAAAATAGGTCTAAATGCAGTTGAATTTCGCTCAAAATTGATTGAAGTTAATTGAAGATGGTCATGGTGATTGCGAAAGCTTGTCAAAGCTTGTATGGTGCTCAAGGTAACTCGGTAGATAGCCTAAAGATGTTGCAATGAGCTGTGAGAAAGATCCTCAAAGTTCAAACATGATCAAAATTGTTCAAGCTGTTTGAGCATACAATGTGTCTGTTTGAAGTCGTTAGAACGTTTGGAGGAGCATCAAAGGTGGTCATTTAATACTCAAGTGGTGTCGAAGAATACTATGGCCTACTATGGAACCGGCACCCCCCCCCAATCGGCACCCCTTCTATATCTCAGTCATTTGACATGCTGTACCCTAGCTACTTCACATAGGCCTACTTATACACAATAAGAGTATATATCTGAATTTTTGTAGCCAAACTCGCATTATTAGAAGAGTCCCCTCGTTGAGTGGATTGTCACCACTTGTCACCTTGCCGTTGAATCCCGTAGCGGAGTCTCAAATCTTTGTTAGCGTCAAACGCGTCAAACTCATATCGACGCGTCTCATTAACAACCGCTGGCTGGATGTTATGACACGTAAAGGAAAACTGCGAAGTACTGGAGACAGCAGCTATGAATCTTGTATGCAGGTTGCAATCAAGGGTTTACAAGATGGCTCATTTCTCACCATCTCGG
>QLOK01002105.1:0-11917 GCA_003313805.1 Tricholoma flavovirens
CCTCCAGATTTGACATGTTCAGCTTCTTTCCCCAAAAGACTTCATCAGGCACCTTGTGATCTTTGATCACACGTGTTGGGGATCTGTTTTTAAGATAAGTCCCATAAGTGACCACTTCTTTCCAAAGGGAGTAAGGTAGATCATGCTGATGTAACATTGCCTGTGCGTGTTCCACTAGCGTTCAATTTAGTCGATTGGCAATTCTGTTCTGCGATGGTGAGTCAGGTGTCATAACATCCAATTGAATACCATTATCCAATAAGTATTTCTTAAACTCCTTGCTAAGAAATTCCCCTCCTCCATCCATGTGAAGTTTCTTGAGTTTGTGATTAGTTTGTGTCTCGACAAAACTCTTGTACTGTTTGAATTTTGCAAGCGCCTCTGATTTCTGTTTCATAAAATATGTCATCATGCGCCACGACTTGCCATCCGTGAATGTGACAAAATACCGATCTCCCCCTGGAGCCTGAGTGCATGCTGGTCCCCATAGATCACTGACTGTGAGATCTCCAATCTCTTTGATCTCGGTTTGGCTATTTTTGGGAAAAGGTTGGACATGCTGCTTGGCAATGATGCATACCTTGCACTGTGCTGCAGGCTCTACTGTCCTATCCACCTCCATTCCCAATACCATCCCTTTATCCTTCAGCATCTTTACCGACCCCATATTCATGTGTCCAAAAATCCTATGCCATTCATCCCACATTCTCCCGTGCTTGGCAGGGCATGCTTGGTCTTGTTTGGCTATCCCCTTGATGTCCATGTCAAATAGCCAATTTGATATCTGTCCTTCCATAATGATCGTGCCATTGGGTGCTTGAAATCTGACTCCTGGTGACAAAAATAGAACAGCTGCTCCAGCTTCAAGTGCACATGAGATCGAGATAAGTTTGAATGGAGCATTGGGCATGTGTACCACATTTTTCAGGGTGATTTTCGAGGTTTTCCCTTCCACAGTAGTCTGTAACTGTATAGTCCCTTGTCCTAATCCAGGGGTTTTCCCAAAACTGGAAATTAGATGTCCTGGTGTCAGGGTGTAATCAATAAAAATGTCACAGTCCCATGCTATGTGTGAAGTGCATGCTGAGTCAGCCAGCCAAGAATCTGGTGAAACAGCAAGTGCTGTGTCCTCTTCACAAAATGCAAATTTATCATCATCTGCCACTGCATTGGCTTCTGTTGTCTCCTTCTGCTTTCCTCCCAATTTCCCCTTTCCCAATTTAGACTTCTTCTTGCACTGCTGACTGATGTGCCCATTTTCTCCGCATCCAAAACAGGTGATGTTGGGATTTACCTTCTTTTTCCCATGCTTTCCTGCCAAGGCCGTATCATCGGAGTTTCTGAGGCTAAGCCATTGATCATGTTCCAGGATGCACGTGATAAGCTTCGAGGCATCCTTTAGATCTGTAGTGTTGATAGATGCAATATAGTTATTCCAGTTTTTGGGTAGTGAGGTCAGCAAAATTATACAGAATTCCTCCCCATCGATCTTCTGTCCTAGACTGTGCAGCTCCTCCTGATAGCTGCGCAATGTCCTAATATGTTCTTCAATTGGTGTGTCAGCTTCACATTGTGATCGGAATAATTTCCGCCATGCCTGAACAATTCCTAGTGCTCCCTGAGCTTCAAGTAAAGAATTCAGTGTGTCCCACGCTTCTTTTGCCATTGCAAAACTTGCGACGTATACCAATATCTTGTCAGCTACCCTCAATCGGATTGTAGATAGCGCCGTCCTATCCTTCTTTTTTCATGCCACCTTTCCTACCATGTCTGATGGCTGAGTGATCATTCCTTTGATATACTCCCACAAATCTTGTCCTGTCAAGATGTCCATCATTTTGATCTTCCATATGGCATAATTCTCAGCACCTGTCAACAGTTCGATCCGGTAGACATTTGTGTGCATTGATGTTTCAGTCATGGTTACTGATTGATCCGGGGTGTCAAAAGTTTGAGTTTAGCATGTATGAGAAATTTCAGTTAAGGCCAGGGCCCATAACCTGTTGAGAAGTAGAGGACTTGAAAGAATGAGTGAACTAAGTTGGTTATTTCTGCAAAGTACTATGTACAAGAATATATATACTACTTTGGGTCATTGCCTGTTGTAAACTAAACAACTAAGCAAGAGGCGGTATCTATTTACGGCAGTGCACTCTGCCATGTTTGTCCTTGTTCGGTTGCGCTAAGTATAGCATTGGAGTTGCCATATTTGGCTCCACCAATCAATGCTTAACAACAATGTAATTCGTTGTTCTTCAGGTTTGGCACTCGACACAACAGTGTCAAGTTCAACTCTGTGTATCAGTTTTCTGAACACAGTTCCTCCTCTACAATGAGCTTTGAGTCTCATTTCTCCATTACTGTGAGTGCTACAAATCAACCATCATATATATCAGTCTTCTCTCCCTCTCTGCCTTGTCCAGTTGGCAAGTCAATCAACCTGGGGACTGCAATGTGGTGGCTGACAACTTGCCACCATCTTTCTTTCAACGGACAATGTGTATCTGCTTGGCGAACAGCATTTTTGGTGCCATCTCCTTGTTCCACTCAAATGAGGTCATTCAACAGCTCAACATGGTGTTCATCTGTGCAATGCAGTGTTCCATCCCACAGTTCCAAATGGTGTGGAGTGTTGTTTGACTGGTCTGGGGGATTTTGTGGCTGCTTGCAATGAATGACAGACTCATCATTGTCATCTCATCTAGTGACAAAATTCATTGGTTTCTGTGGGGCCTGGTGGCCCACATGTCCTTATTTGGACAAGGTCATTGCTTTTCATGCCCAGCAGTGTCACTGTATGTGCATCCTTTGATGCACAATGGGGAACAGCTGGCGATGGCACCAGCTTGGGCTGCAATCTGTGTAGCAAAACAGATTGCAGTAGCTCTCACCTCTTGACAGAGCTGTTGAGAGTCAGGGTTAGTCACCCTTCTGTAGTGACTAACCATCCCACTCATTGCTCAGCAAAGAGCTCCTCATCACCCTTAGGTATACTGTATGATGCCAATGGGCATCATAGTCTCAGGCCCCATAGCTGGCTGGCACAGGGTTATCCTGTGCCCAAGAAGTACCATCTTGCACCTCAGAGGTGTGAGAACAACAATGATGGTCAAGATTAGCCATCAGGTGAGAAAAAAAAAATTCAGGCATTGTCAGGGGTGATCAATGGCTCTGATGGGAAGATCATGGCTATGAGGGACTTGGAAATGAACTGCAACATGTATGGGCACATTGTAGAGGTGGATCTGATCACTATGTGGCATGATGCAGGGTTGAGATGAAGGTGGGAAAAGAAGTTCTTGCTGGTTCTGGGCTTCGATTGTGAGAATAGCTGTGTTAATGCACAGATATACAAGTTTAGATACTCAAAAAAGTGTAGTGAGGCCAAGGGCCTAGAAGGATCACACTGTGTAATGAGTACAAATAACATATAATTGCAGTGGTGTGCATCTAGGCTAAGGTTTGGCTACTGTACAAATTAGGAAGGAGCTGGTTTTACTGGGACTGGCTCTGTCTAAATATAATAGGTACAAACATGATCCCCCTGGGGTCGGCAGGGATCACAATGCTCTCCCTGATCCCCACCGACCCTGGGGGGATCATGTTTGTGCCTATTATATTTAGACAGAGCAAGTCCCTATAAAACTGGCTCCTTCCTAATTTGTACAGTAGCCAACCCTTAGCCTAGACACACACCACCACAATTATATGTTATTCATACTTGTTGCACAGTGTGATCCTTCTAGGCCCTTGGCCTCACTACACTTTTTGATCATGGCTACAAGGGACTAATGTTCTATGTCATTAAATATTGTGTATTTGTACTGTATAACCCCTTGACTAAGTTGACTACACCCCATATACAATACCTAAGCTACAATTCTTTTCTACAAATAATGGAAAAGGGGATATGAGTACTAACATTTATTTGGCCCCTCACTCACTGGCTTGTTGAAAAGCAGTTAACAAGGAAATCCACCAAGCCCAGGACAACCATCTGGGCTCAACAACATTTCCCCTTTGGATGAGATTACCCCAAGCCCTCATCATGATAAATCACCCACTGGCCCACTGGTAGTGGAATCAACCTTCGATGCAACAGTTGGGGGTATGAAACCCCCTGACTGAACCCTGCCCAATGGTCAGGCTTCTTGGCACCTGTGCCTGCATCACCCATGACTGCAAGCATAAGGTTATGATGATGGGAAGAGAAGAAGCCCCTTGAGGCTCAGCCATGAGGAGATGACTATGATGAGGAAATTGGAGCTGAGAATTTTGCTCAGCTCGCTACTGACATGCTCATCCAGGGCATGGATGCCAAGGATCTTGAGCCCAATAAGTTGGAAAACCAACATAGAGAACTGGTGAGAAATTATGCCAGTCAATTTTCCCATAGGTCTGAATCCAGCCCTGCCATGTCTCGTTCCACACCAGCTGTGGAGCAAGAGGAATTCCCCAATGACAGGGGCAGCAGCTCCTGTCAAGAAGACTGAAAGAGGCCATCTAAAAAGAAGGTCCATTATTTTGATCATGACCAGATCATCCTACAGAGGATATGTGATGGCAACCTCTGGGATGGCCAGCCCACATCAATTCCTGATCAAGGGATCTGATTTGACAAGGCTGGTCATCCCTGGGACAAGGATGACCATTCCACTCAGTGGGAAAGCCCACTGACTGGGACTTCCAAACTACCCATGCAGAGTCATGCAGGTAGTGGAAGAGGTCCTGGAAGAGGTGGAGACAGTGACAATGGGGGTGGGAGTAGCAGTGACTTGATGTATGATATGTCAAGTGTGGAAAGCATGGAACCCTCTTCCCAACTGGAGGAGGAGAGCTCATGATGAACCTCGCAAACTGACAATGAGGAATCTGCACTTCTTCCAGACATAACCAGTCTAGTTACATTCCAGTACCCTGCCCAGACTCAGTAACCCTTACTGGTCTACAGCTTCTCACCCCAATTCCTATCAGGAGAAAGGATAAACTTTGGACTATTTACCAATTTTGAGATCAGTAAGACAAAGGACACTACTCCAATGTTGTGAACATCAATAGGTACAATGCCATACTTGGCACCATGTTCATGAGAAAACATGGTATCACTTTGAACTTTGAACATGATGAGGTTTGAGTAAAGGGGAAGGTCCTCAATACTGTTATTGAGGGCAACACATTTAAGCAAGCCCAGAGGCATGCCATGCATCCTCAGCCTCCCAAGGATGAGTGACTCCTGAGTGGCCCCCCAGCCACGCACAAGAAGAAGGACCCAGACAAGCCTAGTCTGAGTTCCACTTGAGCACAACCTCCATCTATTTGATGAAGGGCAGTGGAAGTGGAAGAAGTGGATGATGTTGATAAACCTTGTCCTTCTGGCTTACAAGATTTGGACCCTGTTTAATCAGGCTGAAGACAAACTCAAAGGCAGCGACAATCTGCATAAGATTATCCAGGAATTCACTCAGGATCATTTTCCCAATGGACCCAAGTTTGAACCTCACAAGTTCGATGCCTCCATCCCCATGGTACTACTGCCAGAACAGGTCAAAGACCTCAATGATGTACTGTTTGCCATCTGCAAAAACCTGGCTGAGAAGGCCAGGACAGAGGGCTCTCTGTCCAAAAAGTATGTTCCATGCCTCCATGAGGAGTGGAAGCAATCATGTCAGGACATCCTTAATGGTGTTCCTGACAAATTACCCCATCTACAGGAGATAAACCACCACATTCCACTGGTGGATAAGGGGAAGAAGTATAATTACTATCTTCCCAAATGTCCCAACTCAATGAGGAAGCCCCTCACTGAGAAGATGTGTAAGTACTGCAAGGAAGGGTGGTGCCAACCTGCTTGAGCCAAGCAGGCTGCTCCCATGCTTGTAGTACCAAAGAAAATGGAGAGTTATGCACTGTGATTAATGCACAGAAGCATAATGCAAATATGATGAAAGACATTACACCATTTCCTGATCAAGACTTAATATGCCTTGATGTTGCTCAAGCAATGATTGACTCAAAAATTGATCTCTTGGATGCTTATGAACAAGTCCAAGTGGAACCTGAAGACATTTGGAAAACCATGTTTTCAATGGTCCAGGGCATCTATGAGAGCCTTGTTATGCAACAAGGTGACTGCAATGCACCATCAACCTTTCAACAGTTGATGAATTCAATATTCTGAGATCACATTGGAGTATTTGTCCATGTGTATTTGGATGACATCTTCATGTTTAGTGACACAATAGAGGAACACCAACAACATCTCAAGTTGGTGTTTAATAAGCTATGTGAGCACTCTCTGTACCTTTGGGCAGAAAAGTGCAAACTTTAGGCTGAGAAGGTAGAGTGTCTCAGTCATATGATTGACAAGAAGGGCCTTCATGCTGACAGCAACAAGATGGCCCACATTTACTAGTCTGCTGTCTGCAATCACTAGGAATGTTCAGGCCTTTCAATGGTGACCATTACACAATCCTGTTTCCGGATGATTAAACAAATCTGCTGCATGACACCTGTGCTGAAGCCAATTGACCTGGATTCTCCAGAACCAATTTGGGTGATTTGGATGCTTCAGTCTTTGGCGCTGGAGCTATGTATGTCAGGGACCTGAGTGGCTGACTTGCCACCCTGCTGGGTTCCTGTCCAAGAAATTTTCCAATGCTCAAAGGAACTACTGAACCTTTGAGCATGAAATGATTGCCATACTTGAGGCTCTCCTCAAGTGGGAAGACAAGCTGATCAGTAGATGCATCCACATTGTCACCAATCATCAAGTACTGGAGTTTTTCCAAACTCAGCATTGACTTTCTGCTGGGCAAATGTGATGGATGGAATATCTATCACATTTCAACTTTGACATTAGATATGTCAAAGGAAATTGAACAAGGTAGCAGATGCTCTGTCCCACTACTACCAATTCAACTCTTGGGATGATGCCCCTTTGGTCCAACACTATGTCTTCACAAACATATGTCTCAATCCCAACCACATAGTGTTTAAAAGTCCAGTTTGTGCAACCACAAAAAAACTGCAAACTGAACTGAACCTAACTGGCAGTCCAGTTTTTTTATTGGTTTGCTTGCTCTAAATCTCACTGGTAGTCAGTTGCAGTCATCAGCAAATCCTGGGCCAACTACATGGGTCTCTCATACTCTATAGTAGTACTATGTAGATCCCATAGCCATACATATAGGCCATAGAGGCCATAGCAACCTATTATGTTCTCTGTAGTGCTATGTAGTGCTACATAGTCAGCTTGTAGTCTGCTGTAGCATACTATACTCTGGTGGGGTATATAGTCCTATAGTAGTCAGTGGCAGACTATGGTAGCCTGAGGCAACCAACAGTAGCTTCACATTGTGAGTAGAGGTAGAAATTCTCTCAAAGAAAATTCTAGAAATAGATACTATACTATATTCACCAGATATATAATTACAGGGAATCATAACTATGTGGTACTCAATTACACAAATAAAGGTCTACCTGTCCTCCTATGTGCATCGTGCACATCATCATCACCAGTGTCATTCCACCAATCATCCACCCCATGAGCAGTTGCTTGTGGGGCTGGAGGTGGGTGGTGTGTTGTGGTGCTGGGGGTCATTTCCTGTCGTTTGGGTGTGCTAGTGTCGGTGTTGGCACTGGATCATTGTGGTGAGGCCATGGTGCTCATTCCTCATTGTTGTTGGTACCCACCATCATCCACTCGCCCTACCCAACCTGCAAGCAGGTGCTTGCAGTGGTGGGAATGGGTGGTGGGTCAGTGTTTTCTGTTTCAGGGGGGTTTGAGCGCGTTAGTGATGTGGTGCACTTATGGGATTTGTTGGGTACTTACCAAGCAGGTATCCCCCTCGTGGGGTCTCCTGGCATCCCTCTGTGCCTTCCTAGTCTGTGTCGACAGCCTCACATCCCATTTGAATTGGGAGGGCGATTAGGTGGTTGTGGGCATGCATTGCATGTTTATCATTGTTGTAGGTCATCACTGGTAGAGTACATCCTAAAAATCATGGTTAGCAGCTGAAAAAGGAGGAAAAGAACTATAAAAATACTTAACTTATGGTGTGTTGAGGGACCTTGAGTTCCTCAATAGATGTCGACAGTTGTTGTCAACATCCTAAAATGCTCATGATGTGGCAATTTTGTGGTCACACATCTTGTCAGTTGGCATTGATGGAATGGTGTGGGAATGGTGTTGACAGCAATTTATGGAAGTGGGAGGTAGTTGGCATTGAAGGGAGAGGTGGTGGTGGTGGTGGTGGTGTCGATGATGGAAGTCAAGAGTAACAATCATTTTGCAATTGTTTGTTTTGTTCAACATTCAGCAGCGTTTGAACTGACTTTGACAATTTCGATCATTTTGCAGTGCCATCAGCAATGACAACAACACTGCCAACAACAATGCAAACAACAACAACAATGAGCTTGGGAGGTCATCAGTAAGTCTACTATTCTATATCTTCACTAAGTATATAAGTATACAATAGCTATGAATGGAGAAGGGAGGAATGGGGCCCAAATGATGATAAACATCGTTTGGGCCCTATGAAAGTTTTTTCTTCTTTCTTTGTTGTTTTCATGTACTAACTATCCTCTTTTTTAGACTAATAACAGCACAATCACCCCGAGAAGCATGCCCCGTGCCAAACTGCTATCCCCACCCCTGCACCTCTGCTGCGAGCCCTCTCTCACAGAGTGGATAATGGGATAAATGTCAAATGTGAAGCAGGGTGCCCAAAAGGTGTGTACCTGATCCCTCAACACCCACCATGTCACACTGATAACACACTGACAGGACATGACAGCAGCAACAGACAGCACAAAAGCACCTGCACTGTGACCATGCCCACGAGTGGCTGCTCAGGGATCATGGGTGCACACTGCGAACACCATCTACACCCACCCTGCGCTGATGTGGACAACACAGCACCTGCCCGCATGCTGACAAGCAACTGCTCATTGGGTGGATGACAGGCGCTTTGGCCACAACAAGGGCCTTGAACGACAGGGCACCCACCTACCAATGGGAACGATGATGATGATGAAAATAAGGCAAAGAGGGCACCTGCCACCACAACAGGGTCAGGGACCAGGGGACAAGCCCACCACCTGACACCCACCACTGCGAGCACTCGCTCACAGGATGGATTGGGTGCTAATGGCATTGTCCACCACCCATGCTCATCTCGCTTGCCAATGAGGTGGCAGTTTTGTTTTTCTTAGCACATGCTGCCACCATATACAAGGGGGCAGCTGTTATTTTCTATATATGTTGCTTATTTAAGTAATAGATCTTTTTGGTTAAAATTTTACAGAACAGTTTAATAAATACTAATATTATCTACTACACACTACTCTTCCTATAGAGTTTAGAGGTTGCTATAGTGTCTATAGGTTCTACACACTACAGTAACTATGGTGTCTACAATACTATGGTGCTCTATAGCTCACTATGTCATCTATAGCTTACTATGGTGCTATGGCATGACCCAGGGTTTGCTGATGGTCTTTGCTATTGAATATTTATATAAACCAATGAAAACCAGTTGCAGTCATTTGCAACCAGTTTATTTACATGTGGTATACTCATCTATTGTATATAGTAATACTAATAGAATAACTACAATATATATACCTGGGGGAAAAAAAGAGTTCAAAAAGCACAGGTTTATATACCCTGCAAGTGCACATGGACCATTTGGTCATGTTTGCACACCCAAATGAAAAGTGGTGCCACTTGTAGACACCACTCCCATCATGATGGACCCACAGCCAACAACATCAACAACACCACCACCACACCTGCAAGCCACTGCTTGTAGGGCAAGTTGGAGTTGCTCACAATGACAACAGACACCAAGACTGAATGCACAGCAGCCCAAATGATGATTAGCATTGTTTGGGCTGCAGGTATGTTTTTCTTTCTATCTGTTCAATAACTAACTTTTTCTTTTGCTTTTTTAGGTTCTTTGCTTTTATGATGACAACATACAACTATTGACCCCCAAAGGCTACCACCCCAACATGGGACCTCCACCCAGCCTATGAGCCACTGCTTGCAGGCTGAGATGGGGGTGCTGCCAGACAACAACAGGGACACAACACTGCCAATGCCAACACCCATCATCCATCCCCAATGCCAGCATCACCAACAATGACAACAGGAACAGGAACACTAACACAATGCCACCAACACCAATCACCAACAACAACAACAATGTGGCACTGTTGCCATGGCACCACTGCTGCACTGCCACCCACTTGCCCTGATCACCACCACACAATGTCACTTGTAGGCAGCAATGACAGATGACGATGATAAGGCTGGTTGGGGGCCATGGCAGGCAGTGAAGCTTGATGACAGTGAGCAACCTTTTCTTTTTCCCCTCATTTTTGTGCTCATGACCACCCCCTCCCTTCCTTGGCACATCTTGCAAGGTAGGGGGTTTTATTTTAGTTCTTTTTGTTTTGTTTATTATCCACACAGCTCCCCCACCCATACCTCTCAGGGGGGGCTTTAATTTAATTTAGAATAGTTTTACTATATGTATATAATGTCAGTTTAGACCAATGTGAGTCAGTTGACAACCAGTTGTGGCTGATACTGGCCATAACCAAGTGTTAAACATGGACCAGACCACAACAAACTGGTTATATGTAGTCCAGTCCAGTTCTACATAGCTTTTGAATGTAGTCAGACTGGTTGTGGTCTCAGACTCTCAGTTCATTCCAAATTTGGAGAAAAAAAAAAAAAAAAAAAAAAAAACCAGACCTAACCAGACTTTAAAACACTACAACCATGAAGATCTTCCCTGGGACTGACACCTCAAAATTAAAAATCAAGTAATTGAGACTCATTCCACAGCTTCCCAGCAGAAATGAGTAACCAAACAACTAAATAGTCTCCAAGAGCATATTGAAGAGCGAGAGACTGCTGCTGTGCACTTGACAGTGAATTCCAAAGAGGAGGCTCCTCATGTGGATGATAACCAATCAAAGGATGACCCTTCAATATATGAAACTCAGGCCCCTTGGCCTGATCTTCAAATCCACATGTCTGAGTTAGACCCTCTTAACAACGATATCTGAAAGGGATATATCCTTGACACCATCTTTATGAAGGTCCTTGAGAACCCAGAGGACCACCTGGGCTTCCAAGTCCAGCACTTTTTTATATGGATGATGAATCAGGGCAGAGAGGATGTCCTCTGCATCCTTTTGACCACTTCCAAAGGTACAACCTCACACAGTCATATCATTGAACAAGTGCATACCATAGTGGGGCACTTTGGGCCCCTTAAAATGCCAGAATACATCAGACAATGGTATTGGTGGCCTCAACTTCAGCACAAAGTTGAGAAATTCTGTAGTTCTTGCAAGCTTTGCATTTGCTCAAAAGGGGAATATCAGTCACAGCAAGGCAAACTGCACTTACAAGTTCAGGAAATGCTCATATCCACAGCATGATGTCAATCACTCTCCCCTCAATTGTGTATGTTGCAACACAAGTATGGAGCTTTCATCTCCCTTCTTCACTTTCAAAGTCATATAACAATTAATCTTTTTCAGGTGCACTTTGCCCTATGCTCATCTCTGTTGGAATTTGAATCAGCCACATCAGTAATTCAGTGTCAGTCCTTGGTTACATAGCATTCTTATGTAATCCAGTGCAGGCAAGTAGACATAGCCAGTATCTACACAGCAATGCAGATGGTATATAATCTCTAGCTACAGTAGTATACACTCATCAGATTGTACACTTAGAGGCTAATGCCTAGTACCAATCACTGAAAATTCTACAATCTCCTGTCTTCTTGAGGACTGATATTTCAACCCACTCTGAATGATTTTACACCTCCATCCTTAACCTCTTTGATGATGCAGAAGAACAAGAGGAGGTCAACAATCTTATTACATGGTGGAA
>QLOK01002106.1:0-95497 GCA_003313805.1 Tricholoma flavovirens
AGCCTCTTTGATCCAGAGTGCAGGGAAATTAGGCACCAGACTTGCTATCAATGCGATTTGGGGTCTGTGAATAACATAGGGAACTTCCCCAAGAATCAACGATGTACCTGCCATGAAAAGGGCGAACATGACTTTTGATCTCTAGCTTCACTGCTTGTGTCTGCACAAGGATAACAATTCAAGTGGCAAGAGACTATGCGGCTCAGCTTGAGTAACGCCAACGTGATACATATAAAAACGGTGAGGATCTATACAACGGGGGGTAGCCAGTCTTTATTGGCCAGAAGGATTATTTTATTACTGCCATTGACGGCGGAAGACTGCAGGACAAGCACGTTGCATATATCATACATAATACACTGTGATCTTATGTGGTTCAGTATATTCCTCTAGTGAATGTCAGGGCGAGTATTGATGGCGTACATTTCAGTGATGCGGAAGGTCCAAAGCAACTGCTAGAACCGCGCTTGGCATTCAAGGAATTCTACCGAGTCGTTATCAAACAAGCCAAGGCCATTATCTGGTGCCGCGTATTCCAAAGTGATTTCTTCTGGTCTACCACATCATCCCTTCGGCTCTTGAGCCGATTTCTCCAATCTCCGTGAGACAGCTCATACTTGAATACCTCAGGAGATAATTTAAACAAGCCAACCGCGGCATTCTCCGCGGCCATGGTCATGTAGTAACTCTGGCCATTGGACCACAAACCTAAGGAGTTAATGCGGATGAGATCCTGACCCGGTTAGAAAAGTTCATCGACTTTCCTGTCTGCCCAAGTACGAAGAAGTTTACCTGATATCGAGAGCTTACGAACGCGCGCAAATGACTCGATATAGATGACCTTTGGTGCTGGTAGTCCGAAGAACTGTTGTCAATTATAAGCCTTTGTAGAGAGATGCCGAGCTTTCGAAAACCTACTCTATTGGCATAAACGGCGACACAAAGCACAACGCAAGTACCAGGCCCATTGAGTAAAAGAACATCCGCAAAAGTGGATCGTCCCTTGCTTTTCGAAGGGCGAATCATTACATGATAAAGACAGGTTGCTAATGAGCCAAGTGCAGTAGGGAGTGTCGACAGAAGTGATTGGTGAACTCTCCGTGCACGTGGGATGGTAAGCAAGGTATATGAAGCGTCGTCACGATCGCTCTGTTATAATCAGTATACGAACTAACCATACACATAAGAACACACATACACGGGAACCATCCTCGCCGACCTTTGATGACTCCAGTGCTATGGCTTTCTGGGCGCTGAGATTATCACCCTCGCTGATGATATAAGTACGGGGAGTGTATCGAGAAAAATCAACATCGGAAAGAAGCTTCAAAACTTCGCTGGTATGACCACCTATAAATACAGATAGTCTCGCTTTCGGAAGTTTCTAGAAGTTCCATACCAGAACCCAGAAAGACGGCCAGACTGCAAGTTCCTGCCAAAGCGCTTGCCTTTGGTTGTGCTGCGCGTGCCCTTGGCGTGATTAAATAAAGACGCAGACAAACCAAGGCGGCAAGAGATACAAAATAAGCAAGCATCTGTAACCTGAGTCAGACATTGGAGTCGTTCATTGTAGAATCCCACCAACAATGACCGAGTTGACCTTCAGAATCACCCGAGTGGTTGACTTGGGCAAGTTGGACGTGACCACGTGAATTCAAGCTGATAGCCTGTTCCCTTCAATTCGAACTTGTTGCAATTTGTCGCTTTCCGTGGTTTCTCTAATATTGTGCCATGGCTGCCATCACTTCGCTGGATTTACAAATGGTATTGGAGCTACGAAACGCTGTCAAGGAGTGTTCTGAGAGAGGATTATCTGTCGCGTCCAAATGGTGCGTGTCTCTTGCCAATTTATTGAGAAATATAACTTCTTTACTGTTTCTATAGGGCATCAGAATTGCATCTATCAATTCCGGTATCGAAACGTAACGCAGCACAGTCCGCTTCCCCCCCTTCTTCAAATTTCTCGACCTCCACTCCAGCACGAGTTGGGTCTCCCCTCCCTTCGGCACCATTCGAGCAACCCCCAATTTCTACGCAACCCCTGACTCAGGCACCAATCCTCATAACCCCTGCGCGCCACCCCCACGCACCCGCGTTGCAGGCACTACCTGAGGATGTCTCTGCGATGGAAGCTGACCTAGAATATCAAGAAGCAGATAATCTTGCGACTGCTCGTGCTTGTTTTGAGTCGCGAGAATTTTTACGAGCAAAATTCTTGCTGGAAAATTGCAGGAGCTCTAAAGCCCGTTTCTTGAGCATTTACAGCCAATTTCTTGTAAGTTGATCTGTCTTCTTGGCGTCTCATATGCCAATGGCACGGTTTTGAGGCCAGTGAAAAAAGGGCCCAACGTGATTGGCACAAACTCGATAGTAAGTAATTGCTCAGGCCCCACTCCCTTACCTTCTCATCCTGCATTTCCTAGACAATCGCCATCAGCCGCCGGTGCCAGTAAACCCAATATTAAACGAGCTTCTCGATTTAGTACGACATGCTGCTGATCCATGGTTGCTGTTCTTGTGGGTAACGATCCCGGTATAATTCATTGTTCACTAAAACGGGTGCTAGACAGGCACTATTTTTGTCGCGACTTTCGCAGCGTGAGGAAGCTATCGAGAGTTGTCTCATATCAATAGCGGCATTCCCATGGAATTGGTCGGTGTGGACGCTTCTTGGTAGCTGTATTGGGGACGGGGATGAGGTTGTCTCCAGTGTTGAGCCCCACAAAAGTGTGCTGACTAGCAGTTTAGCTTTCTTCTCTTCTTCAGCTTATGCCCTTGCCACCTTCCCATCCGGTGGTACAGATGTTCCAAATCAAGACCTTGAATGAACTCCACAATCCCTCGGAACACGAACTTGGTCTGTGTGGCCGACTTTTGAGCAAGGACTTCTTCCCGGGAAGTCTTTGGGTAATGAGTCTCCGCGCATGTGTTCTATATCATCTCCATGGTTAGTTAGTTCCTATTCTGATCAGCGTATTGTCAACCATGTACTTGCAGACTTTGGCCAAGCCGAGGAGCAGTTTGAACGAATCTTTTTCCTAGATCCGTATCGCATCGATGACATCGACGTTTTTTCCAACATTTTGTACGTAACCGATAACAGACTCAAGTTATCACGACTTGCCCATGAATTTCTGGATTTGGACAAAGACCGGCCAGAAATATGCTGTCTCGTTGGTATGTTCATATATGTTCTCAGTGTGCACTGTTTCGAACCATTATTCGGCCTCTAGGAAACCATTACTCACTCCGGGCTGACCATGAAAAAGCTGTCAAGTACTTCCGAAGAGCAACCCAACTAGACCGTACTTATCTCTCTGCGTGGACACTAATGGGACACGAGTATGTTGAAATGAAGAACTCGCATGCTGCCATTGAAGCGTATCGGCGAGCCGTAGGTACTGCGTTATTTTTATTATTGTCAACAATTGTTTTATGTATTTATCTATCTTACCTTTCTGTGCACCAGATGTGAACCGCAAAGACTACAGAGCATGGTATGGCCTCGGACAAGCATATGAACTTCTAAGCATGCACCACTACGCATTGCATTATTACCAACATGCTACAGCCCTACGGTACCTTTACTTTTGTGATCTCCTACTTCGACCTTATTTTCCCTTTGTTAGACCATACGATGTCCGTTTATGGCAAGCCCAAGGGATGTGTTACGAAGAGATCGGGCGGTGCGCAGAAAATACTTCCTTGCTTCACAGCCTGGTAACAATCTGATAGTTTGATTGTGTAGACTCCGGGAGGCTGTTGAATGCCTCAAACGTGCTCTAATTCCCGCTGATCCTCATGAGATCACTATCAACCTGAAGTTGGCCAGACTTCACCGTCTTCTCGAAGAACCAGCTGAAGCAGTTGCCTATCACAGAAAAGTGGTGGAAGTTTGCAAAGCAGATCGTAAGTCATACTTTATTTCTCCACTGATATAAATCCTGACTTAGGATTATTACGCACAGACCGTCCGATTGCAGACTATGCCAAGTCAAGTTTAGAAGTCGCGGAATACCATATGCGAATTCCCGATGGAGACTTAACCCTCGCACGAGATTATCTAGAACGAGTTGCAGGAAGTAACGCAGAAGATGTTGCGCGTGCATCAGAGTTGCTCAAAAGTGTCAAAGCAACTATTCAGGCCAAGGCTCTACAAGAAGCAGAGGAACGATCGAAGATGGCCACCAATGCAGCTATGGAATCGACTAGAGTAGAGATGACTACTGAGTGATTGTACTCTACTGGCAGGCTACGCTATTAGTAGGGAAGCCAGCCCTGAAGAAGAAATGTTGGTCACGAGCTTCCACATGCCCAAACCATAACAAATCATGCAAGAAAGGTCGAATGCCTTTGGCTCGTCTTTCCTCCTTCAGTCCTCGTCAAATTCTGTCGATCATGGAAGAGATCAGTTTATACCTTCCAATTCTCATATCACCAACTATTTTTCAGTGACTGCTAGTTCTCCATCAACATCCTCGTTGACAGGACAAACTTTTCCTCATACAAATGTTCCATCATCGTATATCACTTCCCAATCGAAAAAGTCCATTAAATCTCAGAAAAGGACACTGGAGGAGCAGAATGTAATAAGAAATACGAAAGCGAGGTTCGTATATCTGTACGTGGCGCAGTACTTCTCATTTCATTTGTCCAGGTTCGCGTCTCGCCTTGCCTCAGACCACTCAGCCGTCCTGTCCCCCAACGTAGATACGCCATTCTGTGATGTTGGAGACATAGTCACGCGGCTATTGCCATATCATGTGTTTCAACAACCCAGGGAGGATTTGGAACTTCTGACTACCACACGAAAAGGAAAAGGGAAAGCCACTGCAGAAGACTTGAAGAGAGAAATATCAGGCGAGTATACGCGTCATTGTGTTGAGCTGCCATTCTAACCATTCTACAGAGACCAGATTTTCCCTGGAATGTTTCAGGCGGAGAGCGGCACTTCGTGAAAGATTGCGAAGAATTAAAATTCGGTCGGGCAAGGTGAATATCATTCAATTGTTCTGTGAAGAAAGTTCACATATTCTCTCCACAGCGGCCGGCGACAGATGGTCAGGCTCTTATGATTAGCCAGGCAGTGTTGGATGCGGATCGAACTGAAACAACATCACTCAGCAATGAACTGAGAACTCTTCGCGCAGAGTTGGAATGCATTGAAAGAGAAAAACGCGTCGCCGCCAGTTCCTCAAGGATGGTTTACTATCCGCCCAAGCCGGGCTCCACTACACCTGTACAACCCCAGTATTACCGCGGTTATCCATACGCATATACACAGGCCTATGGTGCCCAGGTCCAGCCAAATCCTACACCTACGTTGGCTGCACCTCCAACGACTCCTTCCACGTCCTATTCACCGTATGTGCCAACCGGAGCCATCCCTGTGCAATTACCCGTTGCAGCCCTACCAGCTCTGCATGCGCTGGGGATTATTCCTGTTCCCGTTGGGTCGCTACCAACGGATGGTACACAACCACCAGCTGTCCTTCGTGGATCGACTTTGAACGGCTCCATGCTCAGCTTAGAAATTAACGTTTCTTTGCTACAGCCCACCCAAATGAATGGGCTGGCGACCGTTTTGAATTCGTTGATGGCTAGGAGTAGTTCTGGAACATCAGTAAGCTCTGCGTCTGAACCAGCAGCACCGCCTATCAGTACCAACGGTACTGAAGTGACGACCGATAGTTGATGGGCGGAAAATGCTTCCCAGTCGTTTGGCCTACGATTGGACCGTTTATTTAGCATCTTTTGACATAGTCACACCTATACTACGGCCAATTGAAAAGAACTTTTAAGGCCGGGTAGCTTAGGTCGGGTTCAAGCCAATTTTTACCAACGCCCAATCCTTGACCTAAACAGAGGTGCCAATTTCAATTTAAGTTATATGTAGTGCCTGCAAGTTCATGTTGTCGAAGTCATTGATGGAAAACATTTCCCGATTTGTATGGTCTCCGGAATGCCGTGGTGGCGTGACAGCCTTTTCTCAGGCTGATGAAGCCTGGTAGATAGACGCCAGCTTGTCGCGGTTATTCCAGAGTACCCACTGAGCTATAATGTCTGAAGGCCCTTCATTGGGTCCTGCAAGTCCAAGTGAGCCTTCGTCTACTACCTGGAGACGCGAAAGACTCCTCCGTATTGGAAGTAGTTCGACTTCACCAGTTGTTGCGGAACAAGCACCCCACAGCCCGGAACACTCGCCTACAGAATCTACCACGTTAATCCCAATACACAGAGTGGCGTCACATTATGGTACAATGCCCGCACCGCGTCGTCGTCGCTTGTTTCCGTCCCTTAGCATTCGCAGTCGAGGATTGTCGCTGTCGAATCAAAACTTTCTGCATAATGGCAAACCGACTTCCAATCCCACTAGCCCACTTCCGACTCCTCCGTTTCGTGACATATCGTTTCCCCGATTAAACCTCCAACGTCCGATTCCGGCCTATGATGCTCCGCTGGATCACAAAGACGATGTCCAGACGGACGCCGACGCTAGAATAAACGGCATTCGAGTGTGGTATTCGTCCTTCTCTTCTGTAGACTGGCTGCATGATGCCATCAAAGATTCTGTACGATTCGCGCGGCTCAGAAGGCGCACATCCGTTCGGGCTCGTATACGTTTGATCATCGACAAAAGCCTGGGATGGTTCATTGTGACAATTGTTGGCATTATAACTGCCTTTTTGGCCTTCCTCATTGTGCGTGGTGAGCTATGGCTGTTCGATACCAAGGACGGATACTGTCGTGATGCATGGTGGAAGGCAAAGAGGTTCTGCTGTCCGGGATTCGAAAGGAGCCATCGAGTTCCTGGCCCAATGAGTACCTATAATCTGGAGGATCGTTGCCCTGACTGGAGATCGTGGGCCGATGTATTTCCCCAAATCACGGCACATCTAGGCGAGGATTTTGTAGAATATATCTCATACGCTCTCATTGCGGTATATTTTGTCTTCTCTCCCGACTCAAGGTTCTAAATGTATGTTTTTTTTTGCCAGGTCACGCTGGCTTTGACTTCATCGTTTCTTACCATTTACCTCACCAATTCTACGACCTTTACTACCCGCAAGGAATCCGGTGTTCTTGCGCCCAATTTCTCCTCGTCTGGTGATAATTCCGATGACCAAACCACGCAAGCTGTGCCCAAACGGAAGGTGATGTACTACGTATGTACTCCTTGGATCTCAGCTATCAGATACTGCTAAACTTCTTCACTAGGCTGCTGGAAGTGGGATTCCAGAAATCAAAACGATTCTTTCTGGTGAACATATATTTCTTTCTGCCTAGTCGGTTGATCAAGCAGTTTTCATTGAAGGTTTTGTTATCCATGGTTACCTCGGTGGCCGGACATTGTTCACGAAGTGTACTGGTTTGGCGCTCGCAGTTGCATCTGGCCTTTCTTTGGGAAAAGAAGGGCCATTTGTGCACATTGCTAGCTGTGTTGGAAACATTGTCAGTCGATTTTTTAGTAAATATGAGAACAACGAAGGTAAGTCTCTCCATTGCTCATTCTATCATACTTACCGTCTGCCTGACAGCCAAGCGTCGTGAGATTCTCAGTGCGGCATGCGCGGCAGGAGTTGCTGTAGCATTCGGGGCTCCTATCGGAGGAACGCTATTCAGTCTGGAGGAAGTTTCGTACTTTTTTCCTCCAAAGGTAGGAAACTTCTGTATTCAGTTTGCCCAATCATTTACCGTTACCTTAGGTCATGTGGAGGAGGTTCGTTTATTAGGTTCATATGAATGAAGTCATAAAAATTTAAAAAAATTCCCGTAGTTTCTTCTGCGCGATGATTGCGGCCATAACTCTCAAGATGCTAGATCCCTTTGGCACCGGAAAACTTGTACTATTCCAAGTTACCTACGAGAAGGCGAGTATTCCTTCTTCTTTTTGGGTGAGAGGAGCCAATATGATTTAATTAGGATTGGCACGCATATGAATTGATTCCGTTTCTTGGCCTTGGCGTATTTGGAGTACGCTCTTCCTTCCCGTCCTGCTATTGCATAAATCTCGATATTTCGTGACAGGGTGTTTATGGCGCATATTTCTCCAAACTGAACCATCGTTGGAGCAAACATGTCCGCAACACAACCTGGCTTAGATCGCACCCAATCACTGAAGTTGCTCTAGTAAGCCTCTAACTTTGATTGTATGCCGAAGTGTGACTTTATAGTGCGTCAGATTACCATGCTTACAACGGCATTATGTTTTCTCAACCCGTTCACGCATATGGGTGGCACGGAACTAGTCTATACTTTATTTTCTGAATGTCACAAAGGATCTGGGACTGCCAACTCGGGCTTGTGCGTTTTGGACCCCAGCAGCTTCCAGAACATCTGGCCCGCCATGCGTGCAGTTCTCGTTGCAATGGTTGTCAAAGCGGGTCTGACTGTTGTCACATTTGGAATCAAACTTCCTGCCGGCATCTTCATACCATCTTTGGGAGTTGGCGCGTGTGCGGGCAGGGTCCTTGGCCTTCTTATGCGATGGTTACAATTTCAGATCCCGGAATCCCGAATGTTCGAGGCTTGCAAGGGTGATTTGGATTGTGAGTACCGTCGTCCTCTAGCGATGTATGATGGTCACGAGATGCAGGTATCATCCCTGGCTTGTATGCCATGGTCGGTGCCGCGGCTGCGTTGTCGGGTGTAACCGTGAGTACCTATGTTGATGTGTCTCTTGTGATCCTGAATGATTATAACAGCGAACGACCGTATCTTTGGCTGTGATCATGTTTGAGCTCACAGATACGCTAACCTACGCAGTTCCTGTGATGTTATCAGTCCTAGTAGCCAAGACAGTGGCAGATGCGCTGGAGCCTAAAGGCATCTATGATCTTGTTATTGAGCTCAGCCAATTGCCCTACCTAGACACTAAGCACGAGTATCTTTGGGGAGATCTCCAGGTCAACGATGTGGTACGTCCTCCATGTTCTTCTCGCGGCATAGACATATCTTTACTTTCTTCAGACATCTCGTGATGTTGAAGTGATTAGGCTAGACAAGAAAAATACGGTTAAGAGCTTGCGGGATCAACTGTTCGCTTTGACGGCTTCTGGGAATGATGATAGTGGATTTCCAATCCTGAGAACAGACAATGGGTTCAGAATGGTCGGATACATTGGTGCCAACGAGTTAGAACACGCTCTGAGTAAATATCTGTTTCCTCTTGGCGTGTTTAACGAGACCTCTAATGAACTGTGACACAGGCATCGTAGCTGATGAAGCCGAAGATGATGTTCATTTTCACACAAATTATACCCATGGCATTCTTCCAGCCTCAATGTCAACCTTGTCTTTGTTAGAAGACGACCACCATCGCTCTGAGGACCTTTATGATTTCAGTGCTTACATGGACCAGGTAAGCTCTACACCAGATACAGATATAGACATGTCGACTAAATATTCCTAGGCGCCACTGACTGTCCAGTCGAACTCCCCGCTGGAAATGATCCATCAATTCTTCGTGAAACTCGGCGCAAGATACGTTGTTGTAACTGATACGGAAGGCTTTTGTGAGTCACCTCCATGCACACTGCGATCATGTACTGACTTGTCGTTATAGATGAAGGCATTATTGACAAGAAGACCTGGCTTGCGTTCCTCGCTGATTTGGAAGAAAAATCTTAAATGTTCATGGTATGCCTTGTCTTTCAGGCGCCATTTAATCCGGGACGCTATCTGTATATACCCCCTCCAATGTGCTTCTGGATCGCAATTTCGACATGTTCTAGTACACAGAATAAAACTTCATTCGTTGGCAGCCTGAGTTTGTTATGTAAGTAATCTGTCCCAAACATGTACAAAATGTAGCAACTCTACTGTCTTAATCGAAACCACGATGGCGAACACTGGTCTGGGCGTCCCTGTAAAACTGCTACATGAATCGCTAGGGCATATCATAACGGTCGAGCTCAAGACAGGCCAACTGTACCGAGGCAAGCTTGCGGAGGGTGCATTCGAGTTACTTTGTTCTTCATACATACAGTACAACTAATCGTCCATCACAGCCGAGGATAATCTTAACATATCTTTAAAAGATATCACTGTGACAGGCCGAGACGGGCGTGTATCGCAATTAGATCAGGTGTATATCAGAGGGAGTATGGTGAGATTCTTCATTGTACCAGATATGCTGCAGAATGCTCCAATGTGCGTCTGACTGTCAGTTTCACCTTTATCTTTGACTGATAGCTGGTTATGATTATAGGTTTAAACGGGTGGGCCCAAATGCGATGAGAGGGAGAGGTATCGGCACAGCACGTGGACGAGCGACGATCATGCGAGGTATATTCACTGTAACTTTTTAGTCCCTTCTCTAGAACTCATTCCATTTACTTTTTTCGCAGCAAATGGTGACGACTCTTTGATCTATTTTCTTCTACATTGCTAATTCTGTCTTTTCTACAGCGCGGCGTGGTCGTGGTGTTGCTCCGACAGCGAGGGGTATCAGGCGGTAAAAAGGTGCTCCTGTATTGCTCAAAAAATCTGGTTTATGTTGTAAAATCTGGTGCCAGTACATTACTAAACACCGTCGTAAGTAGCACTGTTTAAACCCTTTAACTCATGTTTCTTGCAGTTTGTTAACTTCGAATATGAATGTTGCTACGGATTGCTTTTAGGGTTGTCAAAGAATCCGTCGGACATGGCCGAGGCCCTTCTAGTCCACAGTATGAGATAAAATATCGTTGGTGATACCTTGTGGCAGTCGAGCGCATAATAAATTCGTTCGAAGAATGTGACCATGTTCCAACTCATTGCTTAAGTATTCAAGTTTTCAGGTATCACGTATCAGGGTCTTCATACGTGGTCCTTACTGTCACAAGCACGTCAAGATGATTGTGATACGGGACAATCAATATTCATTTCTGAATGCTGAAGCACGTACACGATAGTAAATCACAAAATGACTCTGACTGTCATATGTACTCACTATATGAGTGTTTTTCATACTTCAAAAATCCGTAACACGGCCCTTGATGCTCCAGTCGCCTCCCGGATCCTGCCCCCACCTGCCAACCGGTTCTCGTTTCGGTCCCCCTTCCTCACCTGTTATAGGGTTCACATCACCTTCGAATTCGGCTTTGAGGGGTTGTGGAGTATCTGGGTGGATGCCGAGTACTCCTTCCGCTTCAGTGGTCTGTGCAGTTCGTAAAAGTTCCTCAAACTCCCGTTGCTGTTCTCTTGGTAGGGACGGAGGTGAGGGTCGATTTAAATTGGTCGACAGACATCTGCGAGAAAGCGAGAGAATCGCCCTCGAATGAACAACCGAGGGGCCGGCACGCAGGATGAAAGGATACATCAATAACATTACGTAACGCACAGCTCAAACTTTATTTTTCAAATAACCCTGTGTATAAGAAATTAAAATCGTCGCAATTACGATCATCTGCCGTTGACAATCCGCGTGGGTCGTTGATTATCTAACCTGAATCGACGATGAAGTCTCTAACTATTTCCGCTCCGTCGTCGACTGTCCCAATTCGCCCTAAGAATTGGTCCTGATCAGTGCTTCAGGATCATGATAGGAAGGCTTACATGCCACCCCTGACGCGAAAGGAAGCCTGGGAGATAGATCTTGGTTCCTCGATGCGAGGGATTGGAGGGTTCGAATATACTGACTCAGTACCTCGGTACGCAGTAAAGGTTGTGGATTGTGTAGCACTGCTAGGGTATGGAGCCGGCAGGTCAGTTGTGACGGCAATGGTGCGATGTGACGGAGGCGGCCAAGGAACAGTCTCCATCAAGTAAGAATTCTGGACTTGCTGAGCTTTAGAAGAGTCCTGAACTGATCGACTGCGAGACGAGTAACTTTGCGTGATAAAAGTGGGTAGTAAAGCAGGGTCATGGGGATTTAAGGAGGAATTCTGGATTTGAGGATGGCGGACATGATGAACAGATTGGCTTGGAGGAATTTTGACAGGATGAGATTCCCACTGCCAGTAGTGATTCGGCAGCATTTCACCTTCAGGTGGTAGGAGTTGAGCTGCAACATATTGAGGCAAAGGGGGAGGTGTTGCAGGACAGGGATTAGTGCTGCAGCTAGAACCGTCCGTCGCGTTGGGTGACGGCAGGTCACTAGGGCTAGGCAACGACTCTCGGATCTGACGACTAATGCACGCACATGCCCGTCAGAAATCCGCAAAGACGGAGAAAATCTACTGACAGGAACGCCGAAACAAAGGGCCATCGAGGCTCTGCCCGTTCCAGTATCTGCAAGAGTAGGTTAACGTCGGCCAGAAGCGGTTCAATTTGCTGGGTAAATGAAGGCTTGAAGTCTTCCATGCCTTGGGCCTGCAGTTTCTTCTCCTTGATCTTGAGATTCCATACTTTGACCAGGAGCATGGTAGCAGAAAGGTGAGCGGAATGCAACAGAACAGGGATATTTGACAGTCTATGCTCTATCAAGACATCCACAATGAGAGCGCAAGATCTGGCAGCTTCTATACAAATATCCATAGCAGGGTAAGGGAACGATGAATCATCTTTCTCTGGGTGTGAAAGCTGAGCTCCAAAGTCAGCAGAACGGGAGAAGGGTCGATATATGAGCATCCGGACAAGGTTATACAGCATCTGCAATATTGCAGCCTGACAAGTAAAGCCCGTGTCATCTGTCTGAGGTGGCCATATAACTTGGCCACGTAAGAGTGTTATATGAAAACATGAATGGGAGTGATGGTAGATGTAACGTACGATGTCCAGGCAGTGAGGCAACCCATTCAGACATTGCCGCATTTAGTTGTTCGAACACTTCTTTACGCCAATTGATGCCTTTCGGTCCAGGGAAAACCTTCGACGGGTCAATCGCATGCTTCGAGAAAGATTAAAATCATTTCGAAAGACAACGGAATACACGTACCACACTTCTCAATGCAAACGCTATAATTTGTGAAAGTTTAATAAGGAAAGTAAAAGCGCAGACTTTAGAAGGTAATTGCGCAGGTTGCCGGAAAGCTAGAGCTGGATCATCAGCCTCCCAGTACTGGTCATCAACTTCGAGTGGCAGGTCTACATCGAAGCTGGTACGTGATTAGCCTAAGTTATGGACAATGGAAAGTGGAAGAAGCGCTTACTCTTCCTCCCCTACACTACACCCTCGCCCAAGAATTACACTGATCAATCGGTCTAAGACCAGCAGGCACCAGAACGTTCTTTTCCAAAGCTCGTTGTCAACAATTGTTGCACTGCGATAGACGTTCTTCCGATGTGCGCCGACATCCTGAGCTTTCCCAATAGCAACGCTAATTACGATCCAGACAGCGGGATAATTGTCGGTCCCAATCAAGTACAGGGCCATAAGCTGTAGACGGGAGGGGTGATCAGAGGAAACCGCAACTTCATAGGGAAAAAGACTTGCAGTAAGGGACTGGATTTCCAGAAGAGTAGCGGGATAAAACAGACTTCGCCTAGCACGATGTATTTCTGTCCGTTTGTAAGTTCAAGCTTTTGCCATTGATGTCGAGAAATGGCTGACCTAAACCCTTCTCGTAATACCCCACACCCGCAAGCGCCCAGGCCCGATTACCCGCTGCAGTCCTTGCGCCTTCTTTGATGACTCGGGGATCGTCCGTCCAGCGACTGGCTATTGCAAATAGGAACAAGCAGACAGTAGAAAACCAGATATTCTTATGGTACAATTTCTCTCTCCATTGCCCGGTGAAAGTATCATAATGAAGGAGTGGAATCAAATAGTTGCTGTGACGAAAGTAAAGATTGATTAGCTCTTCCGCGAGATCTGCCGGGGGAAACCCTGCGAGAGCTGAGGAGAATAGGTCTTCAGCTTCGAAACCCTGGACTTCCCAGGCATGTTCCCACTGCCAGCACCATTAATGCTGTAAAAGGAGTTCTCCATGAACCACTTACGTGAGGTGTGCGCCAAAATTCGAGCCGCAGGTCCAAGGGCACTGCCGGCGGAGCACGCATGTCGAGTTGAGGCGCAGAGCCTGAGGGTTGTTCGGAACTTTGTGTCATTTCCATTGAGTGCATTAACTTGAACTGTCTAGTCGCTTCGATCAAGTCGACGGGACTGCAGTTTCCATGAAATCGATTATTATGGTGTATTGTGTCGTCGTGTATAGGAATGTCTTCATTAGCGCCGGTCCTGCTAAGCGACATTTTTTTCACGAATCCGGTAAGAGTTTCTATTTCAAGAGTTCCAGAGGTAGTGGAGTCCGAGTTGCCAGATGAAGATGATTCATTATCGCTGTCTTCTACAGAATATGACTGTTCCGTCTTTGAGCGCATGCGTCGTTTGTCGATTGGCTGAGAGTCGAAGATGAGGTGGGTAGTCCGTCCCACCGGAGCAGCCTGGGAGGTCACGTTAGAACTGGGAGTCTTGAACGCTGATTGAAGTGCAGGTGTAGGAAACTTTAGCGAGAGTAATTGTTGTGGTTGTTGATGATCGGACGTCATGGCTGAATCTTGTAATTTCCAAGAACCACGGAATACTGGAGGTCCAAGTTCGGATGAAAAATCGGTGTCTGGTCGAAGCTAGATGAATGTCACACAGAGTATTAGTAGAACATCGTGGATACTTGATAAGATGGTAAGGAAGGGAGAGTTCTCCATAACAGTTTTATGCCAATATTGAAGAGAAATGGTGACGTACCTCATTCAGCAATGATTCCAACTTCTCCATTCTGTCTTCTAGTCCAGTCACATAACTGGCAAGATTGAGAGGCAAAACTACATATGTATGGCCGAACGCTGACTCACGCTTTCGGTGGCCCTCGTGGTTTTGAGCCCTCCCTGCTGAGCGTCAACAGGGAATCGCAAGACAGACTCATTACAAACAATGACCCACAGGTAAGTGCAAGTCTTCTTTGTCTGACGACAATTTGTGCAGACATTATCTGGCATTTTGGGACCGTCACATTTAGATTTCCGCCGACGACAGGCGTCACAAGCTCTGTCTAGTTTCCGCCTCTTGTGTGCATTATGGACAGAGTAGTAGTGGGATGTAGTTGAACTCGACGAGCCTATAGGGCCAGAGGGACCCAGATCGATGACATTTTCCGAATTCGGGAGTGAGTAGGCATAAAGAGGTGTGCTTTGCATGAAAGCGGCACTACCCCTCAGCGTTGAAGTATCCTCAGTATAGGGGGGAACGAGTCCGCTCGTAATGGTTAGAAACAATAGGCACCCTTGAGCAGAGGTTCCTACTTCAAACGGCGGTTCAAGTTCGAGAGGTTCAGCGAGCCAATCTGGGTTAGTAGATCTGATATTATGTAGTAAATCGAGATCTTGGATCTTCCGAGGCTCCCACACTCGACTTCTGCCATAGCACTGCCATAGCCTGCCATAGCCTATTACTGGTGCCTTGTGCACAAGGATTCGTTGATCACTGGCAGATGGTCGAGAAATTCTTTGCTTGTCGACGATTTCGGCGGGAACGATATGAATTCATTGAATGCAGCGGCGGTAAATGAAATTACTTACAAAGATTATCAGTTCCCTAGTGTTTATTTCGACCATTCACCTATTGCAAAGCACACGATCACACTCTGAATGACAAACCAGCAAGGAGTTCTCGGCGGCTCCGGGGAAGAAAAAGTAGCAGAGCATCTTCAGAGAGGCTTATTATACCCAAGATTTAAGTGATTGAGGCTTGGAACACCCGTTTTCAAAGTTTTGCAACACACGGGCCGTGATAGTACATGTCGAAATATCCACGTCGAAGACAATGACATGCGGCTTGACTTGAAAATGCAGTTTAGCCGAAATGGGCGCACCTCCATTACAAGGTACTAGGGAAAAGGTCTTGGTCAAGTTTTCCGGCTAATTTCATGCCCGTTCCTGAACGTTGGGATCGCCAAACGATCACCGCCGGTCGCTATACACAACTTTTTCAAGTCGATACACCATATACAGGGCATGTGCATCGTGTGTAAAGTTCCTATATGACATGCGTCCAGGGCCAACCCGAGGCCGGTAGAAAGTGAGATATCCCACGTCCGCACCATGGAGCTTCCGCTTCTCACATATTCGACGCATGGTTAGAGCAGTAATAATAATTGCTGAACCAGCAATCATGACTTAAACAACTATAAATGAAATGCATTAGCAAATGCATTGCAACGGGTGCAGTGAAATAACGCACGAAGGACAGCATTTATGCATCCATCATTTTCAGGGTTATTCGTGATTTGAGCATATTTTCCAAAGACAACTTTTCCACCAGTAGTAACCATACCAAGTTCAGAGACATTTACCTCAATGACAGTACCCTTCGTCATGACTCCGAGCTGTGTATACATCGGCGACTGGGGGTTCTTTTTGACGCCAAGAATTTGTAGTTGGAATGTCGCCTTCAAATCAGCTGCGAGGAAGAACACAAATGCAACTAGGTTAGATTGTTTGGATTGCAAATAAAATATGGAATTGGCGCACGGTGGGTAACGTTGGCTTTTTTATATCGCAAAGCCATTGGTCGTATAAAACGTTCCATTTTCACAGGTTTTCTTGTGAAGCCCTCACCCACAAAGGTCGCCTTGGTCACCATCCGTTTCCAAGCCTTGCTTTTGCTCTTTCCCGTTTTCATGACCTTGAACATTTCATCCTCCGCAATCCCCCTGACTTTCGGTAGTGGGACAGCGTACTTCGCCGCCTTATCCTTTCGCTTTTGTTTGATGGCACTGGAGAGCGCTTTTGCATCCTTTTGTCCTTCACGATCAAGGAGATAGGTGGGCAAAGCGTCATCTGGCGCGGCGGATGAATCAGCTTGCTTGACATTACGCTCGTCGTGTGCCTTGAGTGTTTTCTTGAGCTGCACCTTCTCGGCGTGTCGTTTCGCGTGGAGTAGTTTCGCCTTGATACCAAATGCTTTCTGCGCAAAGGCAGATTTAGTGTGGGCGGCACGAGCTTCGCGCTTGCGCCTGTGAGATTGATTAGAAAAATGATAAGAGGGCGGTATGTTTGCACAGACTTGCGCTCAAAGTGATCTAAACGGCGACCGTGGCGTTTGATATGCTCTTCGATATATTCATTCTGAAAAGAGAATCAACGCTGGTTTGATACGAAATTGAAAGGCTTTACTTGGGGCTGTAGAGAAAAGTTGTTAGCAAAGTCTTTTTTTCAATAAACCGTTGTCCTTACCATGACGGAGGTTCGTTTCGAGAGCTTCCGAGCCAAACAGATATCAACAACTTCCTTTGACTCCGTCCGTCGACAACTTGCTACATGTGGCAGGATAATAGTAATGCTTATGCCGCGTCATCCTCTCAAAATCCCTACTATGCACAACCTCTTGCACCAGAGCCACCTCTCCAATTTTATTCTCCCGCGGATCCTAACACTTTTTACCCTGGCTCACGTCCGAGTTTAGATGGAAATGTAGGAGCACAGGGGACCATTTCTCAGGCGGGGATCGTACCAGGCTATGGTGGAAACATTCAGCCTCCTGGTGCGTGGTGGACGGCGTTTGGGACGGGCGGATTCGAGGGAGAGCCGCCGTTATTAGAAGGTATGATGTCAATACTTTCTCTATACACGTGTTGTTGAAGATACCAGAACTGGGAATCAACTTTGCTCACATACGCGCAAAATCTATGACTGTACTCAATCCACTTCGTGGGGTCGACGCACGTATCATGGACGATGCCGATATGGCTGGCCCTATCATTTTTCTATTCTGCTTTGGAATTTTCCTTCTGTTCGTGAGTGTGCTTTCTCAATGTGCTTCGTTCCACCTCATTATTGCTATCATTCCTAGTCTGGCAAGTCAAATTTTGGGTATATCTATGGCGTCGGACTTTTTGGATGTGTGTCGATGTACACTCTGTTGAATCTCATGTCCGAGCGAGGGATCGATGCATACCGCGTGGTCTCAGTGCTAGGGTATTGCTTACTCCCCATGGTCGGTGTGAGTGGCATCAGCGTGATGGTAGTCCTGGAGTAGGTGTTAGCCACGTCATTCTCCTCATTTATACTAATGAACAACACGTCATAGCGGTGCATTTGGGTATCTGCTATCAATTCTTTCAATCCTCTGGTGTACATACTCAGCGTCAGGGATATTCGTCGCTGTGCTCCAAATGTCTGATCAGCGGCTTCTTGTTGCTTATCCTGTTGGACTGTTGTACGGATGTTTCGCTCTGCTCAGCGTTTTCAATGGTTCAGGAGCTGGAGAGTGATGGAGGACTCAAAAATTACTACGCATATATGTTAGATCGTTTATAACTAATCGTTTATAAGTAATGCTTGGCGTGATGCAAGTGGAATCTAGCTTATTCGCGCGCAGCATGAATTACACAAACCGTTTATTATGTATGAATAAAAATGATTTATTGTCACCTACGTCCGCCAAGTAATTGTCTGCTGTATATCTTGAACAGAATTTCCATGACTTCCTCTAGTGGCGCTGTGGCGTACTCATGTACATACTGAGGCAAGGAATCTTCCAGATTAAACCCAGCTTTCTTCATAAAGAAAGGGTGCATCACATCCGGGGTTGCCTCGCCCAATTGTCGCATAGTTAGCCTCTCAATAAGGCGTTCACGAGGTCGGTATACAATTCTCGGTCTTTTAGCCGAAGGCTTCGTAACTGCTCCGATGGATGGGAGAGGCTGAAGACCTGGACTCGTTTGCTCGTACGGGGTACCGGGGGGCGAAGGGCTAGCAGGCCGGGACGGGCTATTGTGCCCCGGCAATGTCGATTTCAAGGCGGTAGTTGGCGAAAATGGTGAAAAGGGTCTGTTGGCTGAGTCAGGCGTCGGCGGCGACATCGGGGGCTCCAAGAGATTTAGTGCGCTAGGTACTTTTTTCCGCCCGGCCGTACCAACTGAGGGAGACATATTCAGTAGAGCTCGCCAATCCGTCGTAGCTTTCACTTGATCCATTTCTCTGGTCAGATTTTTGCGGAGAAGAATGAGCCATGAGTAGAGAGCAACATTCAAGGTGATGTATATGTCTTCCACGTCTCTCATTCCTTCCCGTCGGACGAACACGCTGTGGAAGTCATAATCAAGATCTGTTGCCGATTGATCGACCATTTCTTCACTACGCATGTGCATGGTCATCGAAGGGAGTCCAACGATGATCGCCTCGGGTGCGTTTTTTAGGAGGGATGTCAGCCACTCCCGTACATCTAGCAAGTCAGCAGATTGTGGATGGCCAAGACCGCTAAACTTCGATATTGTCATGGAAGAAAATGACAAATGAAGGTCTCTTTTTCCTGGTACCGCTTGCACTGAGCGATCTAACCGGGCAGACACGTCACGAGCAACGAAATGTGCTATCTCTAGGTCATCCATGGTTCGTGGGAATACCACCAAACGCAGAGAATCGAGGTCGAGACTTATATACTGCGTGATGACATGCGAGCCACTTTCTGCTTCTTTGAAGCGGCTACGTGCAGACTGTATCATGGCCTCAGCAACTGCGGATAGCGGATTATCGGGTTTTGGAGTGCGGGTGATCCGGAATGCCTTGGATTCTCGACTTGCACCCTGTCGTTGGGCATCCAGATTGGCAGTGAACTTGTTGCCATACGACATTAGTTTGGGAATCGTTCCGACTGTGACAACGACGATAATTTCAGGGCTCGTTACGGTGAACGATAGTCGAAGGGGTCGCTCTGGATTCCGCTCTCTGGAAGATACCCCAGTCCAGTCGTCAAACACCCTGATTTCCAATGGTTCAGCGCTGAAGGGGAGACAAAGTTTGTAAGCGAATCACAAGGAACGGGCGACAGGTCATACCGATAATGGAGTAATCTTTGATTGTCAGAGTCGAGCGCGACAGTCAGGGGGCCACTTGTCATCATCAACTCCATCATTCGATTATGTCCATCGGTGCCCAACCCAATACTTTCTGCATTCCGGATAGTTTGGAAAACGCAATTCGCAACACTAGCATGACCGGCAACATTTCCTTTGGCAGCTGTTGTCAACTTCGACACGAAGACTGAGATTTCACTACGAAGTTCTGTCAGTTTCGTGCGAATGACCGCTTGTGAGAGATCAAGTGCAACAAAGCTAATTGACTGCCCAAGGTCGATGTCCAGTTTTATTTGCCTAATCCGGACAAGAACAATACTGCTAAACGGGGTCTTCGGTGGTTGGACTTGTGATGAGGGACTAGTTGGGGAGCTCGATCCTTTGACGGCATGTTCAGACTGGCTGTGGAATATTGGAATACGGTCTAGCCAGACAGCCTTGAAGCATAAGATATCCTGCAAGCGGGAAAAGCGTACGACACCAAGAAATTCGGTATCCAAGATCAAGGACAGAGAGCTGACGGAAGCCTTCGAAAATGTAATAGAGAAAGCAAGGTTGCGTGCATCCAGCTTGACACAGTCTTCACTTAAGAATCCATGTTTCAAGCCAAGAGTCAGTCCGCCAACACTACCTGTGAAAGTGACATCACGTGCAGCGGGTGACATATTGACGACAAATCCACCGCTATCCCAGTGTAACCCTGCGAGGACGTTTACATCAGGTTGGCAAGTCAGCTCCAATTTCGATTGATCGATGCGGAGACTGAAGCTAATACGCATAGTGGAAACAGATCCCAAGCTTTCTTGTACAGTTGGTGGTGGTGCAGTCGTCGGGATATGGGGCATGTCCACCGAAATCGGGTTGGGGGCCCTCAAGCTGGCTTTTCGTACGCGTGTCTCGACATGGCTGACCAATTCGGTAAGGAAAGGTAGCAGTGAGGGCCGCAAGGTATTCTGACTTGAGTGAACAGTGCTTTTAAACATGAGAATGGAAGGTTCCGCTTCATGAGCACCGATTTTATGCGACGCTGGAGCAGAGCGATATTCTGCCCAGACAGTCACGTCAGGAAGGTTGAATACTTCGGCACCTAGTTCCATTACTTGTTCGTCGGATGGTTCGTGTTGGACCTTGGAGAAGGATCTCGTTCGGTACAGATTTGACGCCGACCCACTATAAACGCGCACTTTTCCACTCAAGAACGTCAGCGATGCAAGTACATTTGACGTCGGAAGAGTTGAATGGCTACTCGAGTCTTTCTCTATGCCACTCTCTAAAGTAGACGGAGTGCGAGGGACGGTAGCAGAGAACATCTCCATGCGATCTTTCCCTTGACGATAAACGTCGATCAAGGAAAATACATAGGATGGGATGCTGGAGTCTAGATCAAGAATAAATCCGCTAACCATTGCCGTCACCCAGATATTATGAGATGATCCAGAACGGGCGGAGTGAAGTTGGGCTTTCATTTGTGGATATAGGAGCCTATTCCGTGTTGGATGATTCTCGCCTGAAAAATCACTTGCAACAGATTGTCTGAAACTGCGGGACTGTGAGCAGATAATTATATAGACACGACGGAATACCCTGACCGTGGGATGAATTGAAAGGACAAACTCTGCATGGTCGCTTGGCCTGTTTCACCTCTGTGCGTGCCGAATTCTACTAATTTGACAGAAAACAGGAAGGCACGAACAGCAGTGGAGTCTCTGTTTCCAATTTGCAGTAGCTCAAGATCTTGGTCGTGCGTTAGCGGGAATGCGACTCCGATGTTTCGGGTTGAAACGTTGATGATATAGTCACCTAGCCAGGTGGATTTCTCTTGAACATGGGCATCCCGATTTCCAATATCAAATGTCTTAAGAATGCTCTGAGTTTTTTCCTTAAAGGCCGCGAGCTCAAGAGCTCGTTGCTCCTTACGAACAAGTAGTTCAGCCTAACGGCAGAGCCCATTAATGAGGATAACAAAGAATAAAAATATGAGTAACCTGTATATGATCAATGAAGTCACCAATTTCTCCGATCGAGCTAGGCTGCATCACCGCGTGTATCTTGGTTATTGAGACTTGGACAGTTCTGTTCGTCGAAGCCTCCGTCTCGGTCCCAGCATTAATCTTGAAATCCACGATCACAAAGGCCGAACAGTGTTTCCTGCTGAAACCTGGATGACGTGCTAGAAGTGTTCGTGGAGCAAGTGAAAACGCCAAATCAGACAATTCAATGTTCCATGCCAAACCAGCTGCATTGTTTACCCCACCGCCAATATCCAAGCATTCGAGGTGTACGGTGGATGAACGACCCTCCAGGCCGACCCGAAAACCATGAATCTTCAAAAATATACTATATCTCACCACCTTGCGAAACTTGTTAGGAGGTTTCTTTCCGGAGACTGCAGCCTGCTTTGATTGGGTTTCTTGGACCAATGTGACTAGATCATTAAAATCTTGTCCGAATTTCTGCTGAACGGCAAGCAATGTGTCCCAATGTGAAGGTTTCACTTTAAGCTCGACGAACTCTATGAGTGCCAAGGCGTAGACATGGTCACCATCAAAGTGGCCTGTTATTGATAAAGGCGGAAGAACAAGGTTGACGCGAGTGGTAGGTTTCACGTCACGCACATTGGGGCTTGAAGATATAGTCAAGTTCATAGCTGTAACCTGTAATCCGAAAGTGTAACTCGAGTTCGAGGCCGAGACATTGGAGTTGAAGTACGCCATCGTGCGGTTGGCCTCCCATGAAAGCCATGTCCCATGCATGACTTGAAGGGATATTCCAAAGGACAACAAGTGACCTTGCACCTGTACTACGGGCTGCGATGATAAAGAACGAGGTGTTGTCCGAGAAATGGGTTTTGCAGGGGCTTGCCTTAGCTCGGACAACAGCGCCTGTGCAGTTGCTTCAATGCCCGGAAGATAATCAGCTCGCCACTCCTCAACAAATCGGTACAAACGAAGAGCGCTGCGTGGAATGCTGAGTTGAAAACCGCTGATAGCAAAAGTGAGTCGTAGATTTAGTTTCGAGGAAGGATCTTGGCGAGAGATGGCGTTGACTCTGCCATTCGTTAGGTCAAGGGACGCCAGGATATCCTGATCACTTTGCTTGGTCATATCTACCGGAGAGTGTGCTCGAATATACATATGATTGAAAAGAGTGGAGTGGTTCATATTCCGGTGATTTGGACCTTCAGCCTGCAGTAGAACTGACGAAGCTCCACGAATATCGGATACCCCAAATTCAAAAATCAAATTCTCAGCGGCAGCTTGGATACGGATGTAGCGAAAATACCAGGTTATGTCTGAACTGAGTAGCCGACGAGAATCCCCAATGTCATCAGGGCTCATATGCGGTGGTTGCGGCGTCTCGACTCTGCGATGGTGCCTACGCACCCATAAGATGTTCTGAGCGAATTCCATTAAATGGGGGAAAACAGTCAACGAGACATCACCAAATAGCATCGTCGCAGAGGTCTTGACAATATTTTGACTGTGTCTATCCCTCAGAGACGTCTGTGATGTCGATGAGGTATGGGCAGCAGGCATTTGAAGGACTTCGAGCGTTCGTGTGTGTACGCTGAACTGCACATCAGTAATTGCTACTTCGCTAGGCTGGTTGCGTGGATTCAGCACAACGATTGCAAGTCTGGTGACTCGGATCGATATAGAATTCGGGGGATTAGAAGACGACTGGGTGGGCGAAACGCTCGGAGTTTGTAGAACACGTACACCAGGAAAGAATGGCTCGAGAAATGATAAATCGGCGTCAGGGTACGTATCCTGGTCCAGGGCTTCCAGGCGCGACTCCAACAACGAGATGAAGTCGAAGTCGGTGTCGTCTTCAGTTTCCACTGCCGACCGCCTGAGACAATTCCGCAAATGGAATAATAATCTGAACATAGTATCTGTGCGCATTTTCTGAGGCGTGCCAGTTTGAACGAGGTATGAAGGTTGAATAACTGACAACGGGTCGAATACTGTGTTATTCGCAGAAGACCGCAGAATGTCAGAGACGACGTTCCGTGTAAAAGCGGAAGCATATTGGTTCCATTTTTGTTTCACTGTGCCAAGCTGCTTCGCGTGGCCTACAAGGGTGATACATGTTGCCGTCATGTACTCTGGTCCAAGGAGGCCAAGTTGCATCACACTTTCCCCCCAAATGACATCCAAGCTCTCTTTCGCATAGTCCGTCTGAAGACTGCGCAGGGTGTAGCCAAAGACAAACTCGTTAGAGGATGCGGGTGGAATTGTTCGCTGGTCATTCGATATGTCCAACGCGAGGGAAAAACAATCAAAGCTAAATTTGACGAGAGCCTGTCCTCCGGTCAAGGTCCCTGACGCGACAACGCCATCAAAACCTCCATGAATCACGCTGACAACATCAAGGCCAGTGGGATTTCCAGTCTCAGGAAACTCCCGAGGTATGGTCGGATGCCCATCTACCATGTCGATAATCTGAAGGTTATGCACAGTAACCCAAGGCACAAAAACTTCAAACAGAGTACACGATTCTGCACCCTTGGATACCGTTAACTCAGTGAAATATTTCGTCATCAGCGAGTCAATACATAACTCTGGACCAAGAGGCTGGAGGACAAATGAATAACAAGAAATAATCAGGGAATCATCGTTTCTTACATTCCTTTCCATGTCGGCTTCGAATTGGGTGACTGCAGGTAAGATCAAGGGCGTAATTTTGATGTCAATTCCATGATGGCACTTGAAGCGAAAGGTGGTTGAATCTCGATCATGATTTAAGTCGAGGGGTCCATTAAAAGTTATTGGTGTGTCGTTCAGAGATTCCTTGTTTTTATTATTGTCCTGGCAGAAGCATAGGGGCGTACGATCCTGCAATACAAGAAACCTTAATAAATACACTCCATATTAATGAGGAAACGCCACACCTTCGTAAGAACAAAAGGATTCCGATCCCACAGTCCAAGGGTCTCAAGATGATGAGCAATATAATGGCGTGTGACTTGAGAATAACGCGTGAGCAATGAATTATGTATTCCGCGATCTGATGAACCTATGTCTCGGAACATGAGTCGAGATGCATGCCGTAAATGTCGAGAACACCCACTCGCAAATTCAAACCAATCGCTGTCCGAACTTGCATCAGTCAGATCTTCATTGTCAGATTCATCACCGCTTGTCATGTTCGGGCTATCTTCGTCAAGAAAGGGGGCAATTGGGGATGAGGACCGAGTTTTGCTAAATTTTGGCATCAGAACAACGCGAGTGAGCTCACAAACAAGTTTCTTACGCTAGGCGAGCGTCGCGATCCGCCTCTGAGACACCTTCCTCAGTATCTGATTCAGACAGTTGACCTATGCTTGGCCGTCGCCATGACATTGCAGGTCGCTCATCTGTATGTATGGCCCATTGAGATGGAGGGGTTTCTTCGGGTTCTATTGGTTTCGGCAATAAAGGCTGTGGCAGATAGAGTCCATCCCGGTGTTTAGCTCCTGGAATGACTGTCAGTCACATGAACAGCACACGGAGTTCTAGGTTTCACACCCTTGGGTCGTATGGAAACCAACATCTGACGAGCCCGGCTGGTCAATGCGTCTTGTTCTTCAACGTAAGCAATTTGGGTGGCTGTCTTGTCACGATGTCCTCGAGGAGATGCATATATATCTAGATAAGCATCTGCAATGATCTCCGCAGCTTCCAGCCAGCGATTGCTTTCCGTTGATGCGGACAGTAAAACCTTGAAAAAGACCTTTGGAACCCTCAAGCTAGTGACTTTCCGATAATAACGACCACCCAGGTCATTAGTGTCCATCCTTACGCCTTGTGGGAACGAGATCATGACAGCTGCATGTCCTGCTCTCCAAGTTGCATCGAAAGTAGAGATAGAAAACTTGATAAAGGTGACTATTCATTTAGTGAGCACACTGGCTTGCAAGGAAATTTTCAACACACTATCAGGGTCCACGACTGGTAGGTAGTCCGTTGCAGGTGCATTCGGAAGGTCTGCGAAATTCAAGCGGAAGGCATTTCCAGCAGCGATAAACACTCTTCCGCCAAAGGGAGAGAGAAGGAGTTTCACGCCACCAAGGCGGATCTCCCAGATGCATACATATGTTGCCGTTCGCGGTTGAGGTCCAAATAGACGGTTGGCCGTGATATCAAGCCCTGCTAAAGACGTTAACTATGTTTTAGCTTTGTTGGAATGTGGAGTTCACCATCGATAAAGTATGTCTCCTTCATGTTGGAGAGAGGATATCTAGAGTATGTGACTTTCTCCGGATAATCATCTACGATGCCACCTGAGGCGGCCCCGATGTTGAGTGACATCTCTGCATATGAATGAGATCGTTACATCTTATGTCAGGTGAAAGCTGGCTTGCCCATGAAATAATCGTGCAGCCGGAGTTGTAATTGAAGGTCGGGGACTATAGCGACAACACATGCGCCTATTCCGACATTTTTTGCTTTGGTGTCACTTGACGCCTCGTATCCGGGGAGACCAGCTGGCAGAATTAGGGTACCACGATCTAAGCATACCATGAGCTCGACTTGAAGAATGTTCGACTAAACAGGTGATTAGTATAACTGGGAAGGATCATAGAGATACGATCTCACTTTGCCCTCTCTGTACTTCGATAATACAGGGTCCCCGGGTGGAAGTTTCCGCTTTATCTTTTCCAAGTACTCATACAACGTGGAAAAGTGGGTAAATGACCCGAAGTAATTGTCTCGAAGAACCATGAAGTAACGGATAGACCACCCCAACACCTTGAATGCGATATCTTGCACCTGAACACCCTCGATGTCAGCAAGTCAATCAATCATGTGTCATATGGCCCACTGTAAACTTCAGCTTCAACTGTTCGACATGATCCTTTCGAACGTCCGAAAAGTATTGGTAGGATCCATTGATGCGAAGGAAACCGACTTTGCCTAGACTGTTACCTTCCCTAGGAGCATGAAGCGCGTTTGTGTTCCATCGAGGCAAAGACAAGCTGACTGCAGGGTCGGGAACCTCCACAGCAAAAGATATCGTTGTCGATTCCTGTCGGAATCCATTCAAAGGCACTTCAACTGTGGAAATGAGGTGTGCTCCCCGTGTAGTGAGAAGGGCTTGTGTGCAACGTTTAATCAAGGCCGTCAACGTAGAACAAGAACTTACCATTTTCATCCCTGATGAGCGGTTTGTCAATAATGTTGTGGTCGTTAGCATACATATTGAGTTCAAAATGATGCATTTCGAACTCTACCGCGTAGACCATAGGAACAAAGCGCTGATAGTCGGATGGTGGCCCCGCTGCCCAATCTTTTCCAAGATCGATGAACATGTTGATATGGTCACGGATAAGATACAGAATGGGCTGCCGTAGAGATGCAGCAATAATCCATTTGCGCTCAAGGTTCCATTTCAGTGGGGTCGGGAGCTCGCACCGGACCTTTTGAAGATTATTAAACACGGTTAGGATAAGGAGTAAAGGGACGCCAACCCTGCATGATTCGGCGGTCACTAAACGGATGTCATTCAGACTCGAAGTAACCACCAAGGTGTCCAGATGAATATCCAGCACAGGCTGATAGCCAGACAATCCTACTATCATTGGCATAGTGTAGTTGATCGAAGAGCGATCCCCGATGTTCAAATGGATTGTGGCAGATTCCCTTACCCGTTGTCTTTGGGGGATTTCGGCCCTTCCGTCCCACTGCCAATCCTGTAGAGATGCAAGGTAAAAGCCAAACAGACACGAAAAGCGAGTAAAATACCTTAGAAGCTTCCCGAAACGGAATCTGCAGTGTGGTTGCTTCTCGTAGTTCGATAAACACTCGCATTGCTGTCCACATTCGTTTATCCCCAGGTTGAAGATGGGGTGTCACTTCCCCATCATGGTATGTAGGTGGGAAGAATGCCCTTTGGAGTTCTACACTGAAAGAGGAATATCAAGCCTTGTTTCAGCCAAACTAAATACTGTTACCGTTGACGATCTGCCCAAGGTCCATATCTCAGAAAACCACCGCTTATGATGATGTCAAAACCCCATTCTGGAGATATATCCCCATTGCCGACATCGATGGACTCGGTGTTGACGTAGTCTGTGTGTTCTGGTACTTCTCCAACTGCATCTGCATAGTATGAAAGCTCCAAAAGAGGGGCTTCGAGAATTCTGGACTCGATGGCATATTCTAAGGTGGAGAAGTCCGCACCAACGGGAGTGGCGTCCTCCGTAAATTTGGCTGACTTCTTGTACGTCCGCCGCATCCTCTGGCTTTGCTGCAGTGCACGGAATTCACGTCGGTCAGAAGAATACCTGTTGGTGAGAGTTGAAAGGCGGAGTCGGCGCCATAACTTGATAAAGGAGCGGTAGGACAGGTAAGAAGAAGCACGGCCGAGTGTAGAGTATCTGACAGGTTGTCAAACTGACGATCGGTAGACATGGAAAAGTACCGTACTGTATTACACGGCCATGAACCAGTTCCCCCATAGTACTCATAGGATCAACATAATCCTCATTCCGGACGTATCGTATGGATGCGTTCTGGAACTTCAAGGCCAGTATATGTTTGTAGAGATCAAATTTGGATCGTGACTATTTGAATAAGCGAGGTAAGTCTGGTTGTATAAGAAACAAAGTTGGCTATACTGCGAACCTCCACGATGCCAAAAGTCCCTTCACTCCTCTGGAATTCGGCTACGAGGAGATTCGGGGTGGAAAAGTTGCCGCAGATAATAGCTCCCTTGATAACTTCAATACCAAAAGGAAGTAGATCCTTTGGGTCAAGATTCGGAAGCTGGTGCTTGACCCAGATTATTGCCTTCCGAACTGCATTAGGAATGGAAAAAGCACGGCGGCCTAAAGGGAGAGGGTGAAAGCTTGATGATGTCGCTTGCAGAACCATTAGCAGAGAGATCGAGTAAATATTGATCAATCATTCACCTGTACGTGTGGGTCTCAAAGGCTGGGTGGTCCGAGAAACAGTACGGCTAGGATTGTTGGCCTCCATTTTTGAGATGATGTCGTCGTAGGCGGCCGTTCTGTTGTACAGAAACCATTCGAAGCCCTGGAATGAGACTTGAATGCGACAATGCATAGAAGGCGTCACTGGTCTCTCTTTGTCTGCACTGTCAAATTCCGAAGGTAAGAAGCAAACGATTGAGTGACATACGATCCTCTCCACCGAGAATTGTCCCAATCTCCTCTTCCGATGTGGGTCTTCTAATCCAATACCGCCACTGGAGTTGCCCTTTGACCACTTTAATCGTTTGGTTACTTGAATGGTACGTTACATCCTTGAGAAGTATTCGTCCAGCCACGAAGGAAAAGTGAACAGAGCCTGTATTACCCAGATGCTTCAATACAATATTTAAATATGATATTAAATATGACCCGCCATACCAATTTCCACCCAAATACTTGAAGATTCTTGGTTCCAGTACAAGAGCCGGATGCCCCGGCCGATAAGAAATGCAACAAAGCGGTTCCAATGAAAGAAGTAGAGGAGGACGGCAATGACAATGCATATGCACGATATTAGAAGAAGCGTATTGAGTTTCATCTCGTCAGGTCGTTAAAGTTCGTAGCGACGCGTCTTTGGATGCCGAGGTTTTACGGTAACAGGTTGAACGGAGGTATTGAGCACCAGACTGGAAGCGTTCGTCCTTACAATAAAGAGTCGAAGACAGCTGGAACTAACCGCGGGCGCTGTTCACAGCGGTGTAACTCCCGTGAACTTCAACGGAAACCGTGACAATGGTGAAATGACAGGCAGTGCTGACTAATAGTATATAAGTCAACTTGCTCTAAGTCATCAATGACGCTAGTAGCAATGAAAGCTGCATCGTCGACAACAGCAACCCCTTTGCAGAGACTTGCCTTTCACTCTACTTCTACATGCTCCGCTCAGGCGTTCGTGTATGGCAAATGTATCCTGGCCACCTATACCGATGTCAAGAGAGACTCATGTCATAAGGAATTTGCAAAATTTGGGGAGTGTCTTCGTAAAGCCGTAAGATTCTGCCTAACATCATTTCCTTCAACTTATATATCATTCATCTACAGATGGGACGAACGTGGTGATCACCGTCTACGTACATCGCCGCAGAGATCGCGAAGAATTACAGACATCTACTGGATACAGATAATCAATATAAATCAATATACCACTATTAATCCTGGAGAGATACAACTATGACTAACTATCCGTCTCGCTCGGCCAAGCCTCCGGGAATCCTTCCATCGCCATCACTGTCATTAGATCCAAGCCTGCCACCACCTTCCCTTCTCATTTGTGAACTTCGCATCAACATCCTCATTCCGCTCGGCAAGGGCCATGGTGTTGTGTTAGGAAGAGGTAAGGATGTATCTGAAGGGGCGGCGCGGGGAGGTGGCGGCGGATTTCGCAGACGTGCTATGACGGGTGCAAGACGAAGGTCGATGACGTATGGAGATATGTTGGTGGACAAATATGGTTTTGCATTATCAGATATAGTCTCCGAGAGCGGCGTCGAGGGTCGTGACGTAAATTCCGATGACCGTGCGGGGGACAATATGGGTGAGTTCGGTATGGGGAGAAGCATGTCTTGGGTATCTGGGTCTGTACTGCTTTCGAAAAGAGATGTTTCGTACGCGATGGTTGTGAGCACCATCTGAAGGAATATAATGAAAAGGTCCAGTCCAAATAGCTGCAATTTGGACGGGGCGTATGCTATAATGAAGTTATACCGAGGTTAATTTTGAATGGTTCAGCACGACATACCCAACCCAACGAAGTCAAGCACAACCGCTCTCCCTTCCGCCGCACCTTGCGTCGCATGATGCCATACACTGGGTGCATTGAAGAACAAGATATTGAAAAAGAAGAAGCGGAGGGATCGGGATGCCGTGGCATCGAGGTCTCGCGGTTTTGAGCACTGAATCTGGGAGACAAGACGACAGATAAATGACCATATTGACGGGGAGAGAATGAATGACAGGGTGTGTAGTTGATAGAGTAAGGCATCGAACTATATTCAAGGCTCATAAGACAAGAATTGTGAAGCGTGTGAGTGAACTTGCGGAGTGAATGATATGCTGTCTTTGGGCATGATACCGCTTATGCATGTCATAAATTTATCGGTCTTCACTGGCGAACGCTGAGAAGTACGCGTTCTCCACGCAACCCTTGAGCGCAGAATCGGAGGTATTGAAGTCGCCGTCACAACTGTAAGTGGTATTTGTTTGCAATTGTGTATCAACAGCTTCTGACAGTTGAAAATCCTGGTTCATAATGTAACAACTCCTTGCTCTACGATCCATGCAATAATAATACAAGATGGCGTTACTTAGAAACGAACCGATGTAATAATTTCGTGACCAAGGCCACTCTGATCAAATTCGAGATGTATCTTGGGTGGATTGGGGTAGGTGTATAGAGGGAGAGGCTCCGACGGTGGAGGAGGTGGAGGGCCCGTGGGGGATTTTTCAATTATCCTGTTCATCTCTTCGTCAACGCTATGTGCTAGTCCCGGCAGTCCCATCTCCTCATCCCTCGCTTTAAGCCGAGCCTTCTCTTCTGCAGAGATGTCCTCATGAGTCCATAGACCGCCTCCATAACCAGCCTCGACAGGCAGAGCGGGAGTCCCATGATACGTAGACGAAGGACCTGCCTCGTGTCTTGTTTGGGTGATCTCTAGATATGGGTCATAGACTTGTTCAGAGTGACGAGGAAGAGTGAATGCCGAAGATCCTGCAGTTTGACTGACATGGAGGGTCGAGTCCTTTTCGTGGAAAACGAGCCTCATCGCCTCCTGGTTCACCATACGTGACCTCCGCGCCATTCGTTTTTCGCGTTTCAACTGCATCGCATAATGACCCACTCCTAGTGCGCCATCTATCCATCCCCAAGATGAGTCAGGCACGAAGGCTCGTAAAGGAATTTGACGTACACAGCTCAATGAAAAGTACGATCACCACCACCACGAGATACACCCATTTCGCAATTGCCAATGATACAGGGCACTGGCCTGGATTTTCGGCCTGTGTAGCCCGTGCGTTCTGACAAGCATTCTCCGAGGTAGTTGCAGAGAAATTAAAGATCACGTATAGTAGACATATAGAAGCAGCAAGGTTGATGATGAGATGACCAGAGGTGAAGTAGGCGTATGTCTGAACCAAAGATTGCTTAGGAACAACTGCGCCTACGAGTCTGATGAACACGGTCAGACATGAGCCTTGTCATTATGGACGTTCTACCGTACCCCAAGACAGATACTACGAAGAAAACAGTCTCCATTATTCCAGCGACTATGAATGCTGCGCTCTCCGAGTCTGCGCCAGTCATGCCCGGCGTGTCTACAATAAGTAGCGTGAACTTGGAAAGAAAACTGGTGTACATTCGGTGACACTCACGAGCAATTTCAAACCACAGAAAAGCAGAGAGAATGCCTCCGAATACGATTCCTAATAGCATCAAAACAGAAGCGCCGATACGTACAGACAGGCAACTGCAGAATACGTTTTGTTCCCAGAGATAGTCGCGAAAGCGTGGCCAGACCATAATTATTGATGCCCAAAGGGACCGTAGAGGTGGTATGCAGGCCTCGATGTTTTAACTGTGGTGGCCGCTGACAATGACCGTCTTCACCGGAGATCACTATTAAAGAGCACAGCCAAACGCCCATCACATTGTCTGCCAAAAGCGACGTATTATAGATGTGAAAGATATGATACTGCCTTGCCAAGCCCAGAAGCTTAAAATGGCACGATGCATTTATCGTTGAGTTCCCGTCATCACAGGTTGCAATCAATTGTTTGATGTTACTAGGATGAGCATGATCATATTCGTTTCTAGCATGGGTACGCAATTGAATGGCTTGTTTATGTTAAGCGTTAAACTGAATATGTCATGAGGCGGCGGGTGGAAGTGTACTAGCCGTCGAGTTCGCGGTCGAATTCAAGTTTGATTGGGTCCAGACACAAACAAGACCAAAGAATACTCGTAGTTGTATCCTTCATCTGGGCGGGATGGATGCAGCAGCAGAGCTCTCCGATGTGGTACTAACAGACATGGATGTAGATATCCAACACCCCCAGCCTATTTATCCTCCCCGTCCATCGTCACCCACGGGTCCTCGCGCTTCTTCCGTTCCACTCACTCATCATGGGTACACTGTTGGATGTGTCTATTCCTCTGAAATGACCTCGCACTTCTCACCCCATGGTCATCCAGAGCAGCCAGCGCGGATATCGAGAATATGGCAAGCTTTAGTCCATGGGCGATATACAAGGAAGATGAAGTGGCTCCCCATCAGAGCGGTCCGGAAAGAGGAAGCTTTGCTAGTTCACAGTGAAGATCATTGGGATAAAGTGAAAGCTATACAGTGTGAGTCCTTCTAATCAGCCTACGCGTATGAATGCTGAAATCGCGTCAGTTATGACGGAGCAAGAGAGGGTTGACTCGGAGGATTACTACGAACAACTTTCGCTTTATGTTATGCACGGAACAACACGAGCTGCCCTTCTGAGCTGCGGAGGCGTCATCGAGTGCTGTCTCGCCGTGGCTAGAAATGAATTAAAAAAGACATTTGCCATTGTTCGCCCTCCGGGTCATCATGCAGAGCCGGAAGAGCACATGGGGTTTTGTTTCTTTAATAATGTTGCCGTTGCGGCACGAGTAGTACAGCAACTAACACCTGTTAGAAAAATCATGATCTTAGACTGGTGAGTGGTATCCACCATAGCTGTTCCAGACATTGAATGGGGAGCACGTTAAAGGGATGTTCACCATGGTACGTCCACAATGTCTATTTGTTTGTCACGTCGGACATTGTAGCTTCAATAGGAAATGGCACACAAAGAGCCTTCAATGATGATCCCAGCGTTTTATACGTCTCCCTTCATCGTTATGAGCAGGGCACATTCTATCCTTGTGGTCCATTCGGAGGTTTACAATCTTGCGGAGAAGGCCCTGGTCTTGGATAGTGCGTATTATACTGACGTTCAAGTACTATTCATTATCTGGTTAATATCTAGCTCTGTCAATATTCCGTGGCCCGAAAAAGGCATGGGCGATGCAGACTACATTCATGCATTCCAAAAGGTAATTATGCCAATCGCGATGGAATTTGCCCCGGAGTTGGTAATCAGTGAGCAATGAATGGTCTTTCTCGCTGGACAGCATCATTATTTATCTTTGTAATCTGCAGTTTCCGCAGGCTTCGATGCTGCTGCCGGCGACGATCTCGGCGAATGTTACGTTACACCTGCTGGATATGCCCATATGACACATATGCTCTCTGGACTAGCAAATGGCAGATTAGTAGTTGCACTGGAAGTATGCATGCAGCCAATTACCTCGCGGAGTCTTGTTGACTTACCATCTTCATGAAGGGTGGTTATAATCTTGATTCCATATCAAACTCTGCGGTTGCCGTGACTAGGGTTATTCTCGGCGAGGCGCCTGACCAACTGCCGCCTATGACAGCCGGCGAGGCTGCTACAGAGACCGTCTTCCTAGTTGCTCGAGAGCAAAGTAAATATTGGAAAAGTGTGGATCCCAAGGCCTGTGAACCCCGAGAAGGTATCTCTGATTGATTTAGTAGCTTTCCCATGTTTTGACCACTCTTTGTAGGCTTTGAGGACTATAGTTATTCTATTCCAGGTAAATCCCCCTACTTTTCCCAGGCTATTGCTCAAAAACTCTCCCTCAATCTAGAAATCCTCAAGGCTCATCGACAGCATTATCTGTATACCCACCACAACATGATGCAAATTCCGCTGATTAGTCCAGAGCTCGAACAACGATTCTCCATGCAGGCCATGTGCACGTAAGTGCCTACTTCGTTCGCTACTCTTTGGGTTGACTACAATCACGTTTATAGGCGAGATATCTTTGACAAGAAAGTCCTGGTCGTCTTTGCCCATGAATTGTCAGGGATTTCGTTATAAATCTGACTATCAATATTGAATAGTCGGTTCCAGCGGCAATCTTCGCCTCGAATTACAATCATCTGCCACATGCGATGTTCACTTGGAGAGATCTTATCTAGTCGGTCGTCATGCCACTGGGCTTTCTCATCCTATTGACACTCGCCCCCACAGCTTGATTTTTCCAAATCACTCATTACTTGGATTAGAAAAAAGAAATATTCATTACTAGATGTTAATCTTTTCCCGAAGCCATTCTCCACTATGACAACGGTGTGGCAAATATTTATTTCAACCCTCTTGTTTCTCACTGGCGCTTTGATGTTAGCGGTCTAGATCCACGGATGATTATGGAAAGGATGTTCTGACGTACTTGTGGGATAACTACATCCAGTAAGTGTAATCTGAATTATTGTAACAGAAAGCTCATGTACCTTTAAAAGGTTGGCTAATGCACAATGTGTCATCATCATAGGACATGGGCCAGGCAGCCAGCATGTCATGGATCTTCTCGAGCGTCGGTGTATGTCACCTCTGTCTCCGCTAAATGATTTTACTCTAAATGCACGTTAAGCTGTCGGCGTCATGAGAATGGTCAAGGCTGTAGTTCAAGTTGTGGGACATTCGGTTATACCAGTGACGCCGCGAAATTCTGACGACCTCACCGAGTGGTACAGAAAGGTCTGTCGGTTGCTGATTAGTTGATATCCTTCTGGGAAATTCATAATTATACAGCACTCATTTGTGATTATACCCTCAACACATCGAATGCTTGGCCCAGCAATGAAGGCAAAAGATATCCGACGGCATGGAGAACTTGTACCTTTAGGTGTGTTGCGGCATTGTGCATGGCTCTCTTATTTAGGCATTTCGTCATTGTAGATGAATCTCAACCAGTCAAGCTCATCATGCAAGCATTACCTGGAATCGAACAATTCGTCAGCCAGCAGTTAGGGGAGCCTTTGGAGTAAATGTCTATCGCCATTTCTTGAGCTTAGCTATCGCATATTGATGTACGCAAGGTTATTAGTATCCCTGTATGCTTATTTGGTATCTTCTGTATAATCACAATAGATCGACTACACCGCGGGTTGGAGAAACGATGCCCACAACTTTCCCCTCGAAGCCGAGTAGACTCCCTCCTTCAATGACAACTAGATCATCGTTGTCTGGTTTCACGGCCAGGAGGTCTTCAAGATTCACTGAAGCAAGTGCCAACGCTTGAACCGTAGATATGTCTCCCTCCAAGGCAGCCTATGGGATAGTTTCATAAATAGCCCATACATAGTTAAAACTCCAGAAAACTAACCCATGCAATGTCAAATCGCAGGTTTCTAGCATTCCATGCCTCTTGAGTCCCAAGCCCGACCGTCACGTTGTGAGCAATCAAGTGAGCCACCGCACTCTTTTTGGATAAAGGAGGCCCGGGTAGGCTTAAATTCACGCGTTATCGCCATGCAAACAGGATAATATCATGATGCTTACATTCTGCTAGACTCCCAAGTTCCGGGAAAGGGGCGAGGTGATGTCAAGATGACGCCGATGTCTGCCTGACCAATTTCTTCCGCTAAAAGATGAGCTTCTGAGGCACCACTGAAGGTCATTCGAATAGTTTTCTCGCTCTTCTTTTCAACTTCTTTTTTCAGTTGAACAAGCGACGCCATTATGTCGGCACTTTGGACCTCCACAATCAAAGGCAACTTCCCCTACAAGGGGAAAGTGTATCCCATTATTTTCAAGAAAAATCTCAGTCACGCACCTTCACAACGTCATCGAAATGTGCCGCCGCAAGGCCTCCGTGACCGTCGCCAAGAAGCCTGCGAAGAGCTGCAACTTGAGTGCTGACACTCGGAGATCCGGCGCCAATGGCAATGTGAAGAGCGGCTACATCCTGCACTACAGCACCGCGCTGTAGTTTGTGTATGGTCCCCGTAGCAAACGCAGTGCTCAAGCCTGACAGGAACCCTCCTGATTTCGGAGCAACAATACCGCCGGTGACACCTGCTCGATATGCAAGCCTAGTCCGGTGGAATTAGTCAACGGCCCTATCATTCAATCAGTTACTCACATCATATCTCTTCCTCCATACTGAAGTCCGTCCACAGCTCGGATGACGCTTCCTTCACCAAGAATGCTGGGCAACTCGGTTGTCAACGGATCAAGAACTATTCCATCGTTTGTAGATGGCTCTTGGTCGATGTTATCTAAACCTAATGGGCTTCCGTATGTTATAAGACCTGGGCTAGATACATCTTTAGAAGGTGACCACGTTGATGGACCGACCAATACTGCTTACAATATTGATCCTCCCTCCAGATTGATCTGAGGTGTGGAGGGGGAAAGGGAAGTGGTAGAACAATTTCTTGTGCATGTCACGACACCATTCTGGACCAGAACAGTTGCTTTCTCGTCTTGCGTAGCACTGAGGACTTCAATGATATTACGACCACGCCTAACATAGATGCTACTTAAGTTAGTGAAGATGACGGTGCCTGAATGTGCCTTCGGCACAAGGGGGGGAAGACCATCATATTTCAGGGCTTCTTCAGCCTCCTTGTCGAAGTTTGGTGGGCCGGGTACTCGTTGAAGATCCTTAGGCTTTTCAACAGCAAACGTCTCGTCGATTTGAGCAATACCGTCAATGTAAACTTGTTTCGGGGTTGCGCCTAGAGCCAAGGGGTGGCTATCCCAAACAATGATGTCTGAATGCAAAGCTAATCAGTCTCGGGAATAAAACAGATGGTGCAGTTGCTCTCACCAGCATCATAACCTGCAATGGAATAGTCAGAAAACCTGTTGTCAAAGAAGTAATCGTCGTACCTGTTTTGATGAACCCAATTCTGTGGTCTTGGCCCATTACAGTTGCAGGGGTTGAAGTTACGGCAGCCAGGGCCAGGTTATCCGGTAAGCCGTAATAATGAGCCTGCTGCGCTTCGTAGACAAGATGGCGCGAATTAAGGACAGGATGATCACTCTTAGAATGGAAGGTTAACTATTGATCATGGTCGTTCAAGATCCGTTGTACCTTCATGACAACTTTGATGTTGTTATCAGCTAGAATGCGTGGTGCAAACTCAGAGCCGCGATAGGCTTCACGCTTGTATCTTGCATTTGTTGCAAAAAGAGCCGTAGCAGGTGGACCACCTAAGCAAAACAGTATTAAAGTTAATCTTTGATTACAAGGTCCATGCAGACCATATGCTTTCTTAAGCAAGTCGGGGACAAGATAGGTTTCATGTGCATGATGGAACGCAGCAATCGGGAACTCAAATTCGTTCGACATCTTGCCAAGTAGTCAGTATACATCGATTACTGTTTCTGTGAACGCACCCTAACAAGGCCGTCGAGGTCCGTGGCTTCGTAGCAGTGAGTATGAACCTGTACGTCTCCAAGTTCGATAATCATCGAAAATTGTTATAGTGTGATTCGAAACCTGCCTTTACGCGGCCCCTGAGGACATCAACAAGAGCCTCCCATTGCAGATCCTCAGGAAATGAGCCCAGATCGTTCCATTGTTCAGAGAGCGCTTTGGCGCAGTACTCGTCCTGGCTTTTCTTTATTTTTCGTGCGATATCATATCTGCGCATATTGTGAGGATGACTTTGCCTTATGAGTAAAATAAGGGAGAGACCCTTGTCTGAATGCCCAAATTGTGTCCATTCGAGAACCATCATAAACCCTGGCTGTTGGGGGTTGAATGTTCAGTCTACGATCCATCCATTCTTAGTTGGGCTTACTAGGATTCTCGCCTGGAACAAGCGCCAGATAAGATGACCGTTGTTTTATCCATCTTGTAACTCACCACAAGCATGTCTTCGATATGCCGGGGATTAGTTGTCATTCACTGAACGAAGTTGAAGACCTACTTCATTTGTCTCCATCGAGGTGGTGATAAAGAACCAAGGCCGCTGCCGTTGAAGGAGAAGGGTGGCTCCAGTAGCATAGACGACGAGGAGCGTTCGGTCGTTGGTCGCAGTTTGACGACGAACGCTTGTCCACCTGATGCAATGTCATCAACCACAGCCGGCGAGCTACTACGATTGCTGCTTACCGATGGCATTGGCCGACCCAGGTAGAATAACCGCTGTCGTGATACCTCCAGAGATGGACAAACGGTAGGCTTCGTCATGCGTATTGAGTCCATCAAGGCTCCGTAGCCACGGTTGAACGAGACCTTTGTTTGAGTTGAAATCATTCGAGCCACTCAAGAAGGGAGAGCTATCGACGCCAATATGAGAATGTAGATCAACGATTCTGCAACATAATTTAGTTGTGTCAACGAGAACCTATTAGAAGAAACGTTACCCAGGCGAGACCCAGGATCCCCTTGCATCTACCACCACAAGGTCGCTATACGCGTCCAGGACGTGTTTTTCTATATCTCCGACAGCCTTTATCAATCCTTCGTCAAGTAGAATATCACCCGCGATAACTTCGTGTCCAGAAACTCGTCCAGTCCAAATGGTCGCGTTTATAATTAGAGTGGGCGGCGTGCCGGGCACGAACCGGTCAGACTGAGTTCTACGATGAAAGCCATGAGGAACCCCGGGCTTGACGTGAAGGAGACGGCATTTGTCCAGAATTGACGATGCATTTAGAGGTACTTTGTGGGACGTAGCATTCTGCCATCCAAGCCACAAGTGAAGGGAGATAAGCGAGCATGCCGCAGCCACAATAGCAAGTACCAGAAACAGAGGGGTAGGGACCCTTCGCCGATGAGGGATACCCTGGGAGGTATGTAATGGCAATTTGTCCATGCTAGCAAGAACTCAAGCTCAACGTCAAGGCTTGACCGTGACATCCGTCTTAGAACTTATAGGCCCCGGGCCGTTGATCCGATGTTGACCTTGAAGCCTTTCCGAGCGATCCTTTGGCAAGTATGTCCGCCACCACCTCGACGCCTGCACCGCCAGGACCGCCCGTAGTTCCTGGAATCGGGAACAATATCATAATCAGCCCTCTTCAGGTGCCACAATTTTATTGTATCTTCTATCCCAGTCTAACATTTGACTAACAGCGAGGAAATGTCCTACTGGACTGTATCCGTAATGTCGGAAAGGAATTTGGCGACATTATCGCGGACTACCAAGTAGGCAGAACGACAGGGGTTTTGTTTCTGAGGTTCGTTGTTTCTCTTCTGGGATGTACAAAAGAACATACTTTTCCGCAGTCTGAAATATCATCGACTGCATCCGGAGTATATTCACATTCGCGTGGAAAAGCTTGGGCAGTCCTACAGTCTGAGGATCTTGTTGATACTCTGTGACATTGTATGCACTCTCTTCTATATATCATTTTCGCACTCTGATGCACCAAGAACAGACCGAGCATCGAGACCCGATTCGAGAACTGACCAAGGAGAGTCATGTTGCACTAACTTTTCCCGCGGGATCTCATTCTGCTGAATCTAGGTCTGCCTTATCAACAATATCACGGTGCTCGTAGCGTTTTCGTTGGTTCTTCTACTTGTTTTATGCTCAGCACAACAACGGAACTGCATCTAGGTTTGAAGAGGCGGGGCACTATCTCACGACGCTGAAACAATTCGAACACAAGCCTCCAGATATAATCAAAGAACGAGTCGACAAGGACTATCATTCAATACTGCGAACAACTTTGACTAGCATCAGTAGAGTTAACAAGACGGACGTCGAGACACTTCGTACATCATTCGGGGTAAGCGTCACTACTATTAATCAAGTCGTGTGCTCACACGACGATTGAAGAGCTTTGCAAACATCTCCAAGGCCAACCCTGACCAACTTCGAAATCTTCCAGGATTTGGGCAAGTCAAGGTTAAGAACATAAAAAATGCATTCGACAAACCCGTCAGGAATAAAGCAACGCGGACGCTTCCTATCGCTGTGTCACAAGACCAGGGCTCATTGACTCTGACAGAACCGGACACACTCCCAGACTCTACCTCTGAAAAGGGGGTGCGGAAGCAGAAAGATAATTCCACTACTGCCTTAGGCCGACTTCCAAGGGAACCTAGTCCTGTGTGGGATATCGAACTTGATGATGATAGCACCACGACCGAGAGACGACCTCAGCCTTTTGACATTGACTTAGATCTAAACTAGCCTGTATTTTACTTTCCATTGGGCTAAAGTAACCCATTAGGTGGGTTATCCTATATTGACAAGAAATAAGTATAAGTATGAAGGTCTTATCGTAATCTAATAAGTTATAGCGACTGTAAATTATGACTCGGGTCGTCGAGATAGTGTCGTTTCCTCAATCCAAAGATCTGTAATCATCCACCAGGGAACTAGACAAGATAGAATAGTTATTTGGCAAAGTATTGCAGCAGATTTCTGGGTTTGCCTGTACCAGCGGTCGAGCTCCGAAGGCTAGCAAGGCGCTGATAGTGTACCCGGAAGGCTAACCCATGGAGTGCCGCCTTGGTACGTGACCGTTCCAGGTGGGCAGCACGAGTGTCAGCTTTAACAAGTGATCAGAAGCAGCATCCCGAAAAAAAAAACATGGTGTTCCACTTACAAATACAACTGTGGAGGGCCATCATTGCCTTAACGATCAGCTCAAGCATAGTATCGGGTTGAGGTTGGTCAGAATTGTCTGGAGAACCAGATGGCAAGGACCTTGGCCGTGGGACCTTGCGCTCCTTCGCAACGTAAGCCATTATATTCGAAAGTGCCGTAGATAGAATTTGCACGAAAATGCCCATGTCAACGTAGTCGGTGTTTCGATGGAGTTCTAATTTGCCGGGCATTGGCTCGACGTCCCCATCACAATCCTTCCCTACGAGCTGCTCGTACACAGGAAGGAGTGGGGGAAGGTCACTGTAGGATTTCTACAACTACATCAGTTTTCGAATGAATATGTATGAGTGATACGCACAGCTGCTATCGTAGACTCATCAGTGATGATGGCATGTGCAATCCATCGCGCAAGGCGTCTTGTGCGCCCGGATCCACCTTCAAGGACAGAGACGATGTAGGCTTTGTTGATGGGATCAAGCGTCGATGTGTAGTTAAGCATCCTCATGCAGATTGCAGACTCCTAAGGGGTGCAATGATGAATTCGTAAATCATCCAGATCTAACAACGAAACTTACTAGAGGGGCAGATATATCAGCCCCGGAAGCAATAGACTGACAAACTGCATCAGTAGCTAGCATGATCTCTCGTTGGAGCTCGACGGGGCTCGATGGCTCGTTAGCAATAAGGAGCATTGCCATCAGAATGTCGGGCACTTCGTCATTCGAGAGTTTGCGAGAACTGCTTTACACAGTCAGTATTTTTTGCAAAACGCAAATATTTGGACTTACCGTGCTGAGGATGTCAGAAGAGCAACTAAACAGTAGAGTATGTCATCACGCTTTTGTATCGCAGTGGGATCATGTCGTAATCCAGGAGCCAAAGTCCATCCCATCCTCTCGAGGACAGCGGGCTGCGCACCAATCCGAACAAGGCAGGACAAGATGCTCGCGAATGATATTCCGGGCGCAGGGCGTAAAGGATTATCCCAGATGTGGCGGAGAAGACGGAAACTGGATGCGCCCAGAGAGTCTTCTTGATATGACAGGGCTATTTGACGGCGTTCAGCCGTGTGCGACTCTTCGGAAGATAAGCCAACATACCTAGATCGCAGAAATACGGAATGACACTGGGATGTTCGGTGAAGTTGACGGAAGCAATGGCGCCAGAATCTATAAGCAATGTTGCTTGTGTGTAATCTGAAGAAAAACAAGTACGAAGTGACATATAAGCAGACACCAGAACACACCTTTTCGAACTATACATGTTTTCAACAGGCGCAGGATAGGAGGTGAATCCTTCAATTCCGGCATTGCGGTCACGCCATCAATCTTCATATGGCCGTCTAAATCCAGAACTCCCTCCAACCAAAGTGACACTCCCGAAACCCTTTCGTTTGCTTTCTCAATCCGCGTCTTCGCTCTATCACCATCTAGAATATCTTCAATCGCTTTTCCTCGCGCCTCCCCAAACAACCTTTGTTTGTCCTCTGCATCCAGTACCATCTCATCACTGGCAGTGTCATTTGCCAAAGGGCTTGACTTCAGTTCTATGCGCTCGCGTTCCGCCACAGCTGTTCTGGCAGCGGCCTCATTCGTCCAATCGTCCTCGTTCATCTCTTCTAGCAGCGCATCTCTGCCGGCAAGTGCTACTTCTGCAAGACGGATCGCCTCCTCGCCTTTGCCACGCTTGTCTGCCAATCGCTTTTCCTTTAACAACTCTTCGAGCGGGTTCGCTTTGGATGACCTTCCTTGCGCTTGCGTAGGGGCTACATATGCTCGACTAGAGGTAGCACGCGGGGGTCGGGATGTACTCGAGGGAAGGGAATAGCCCCCAGATGTCGAAGGGGATGGGGATTGTTCGCGACTGCGAAGCGAATAACGCCCTGAATGCCGAGATGCTGGCGCTTGGAGCTGTGACTGTTTCATCTTCGAGAGATTGCTAGGACAGCGTCAGTCCACACACGCGTGCGCTTTGTTAGGAAGAAGGCATACCTTTTGCCCTTTCCTCCGATTCGGGAGAAAGGAAATAAATCCTCTTCATCACTGCTATCATCCAGCTCTTCTTTGAATGCCGGTGGAGGACTGTCCAATGGACTGTCCATAATAGCGGCGTACGCCTTTGCTTTGATGTCCGCAATGATTCGAGCAGACTCAGCCTCCTTATCTATAGCCATGGGTGACGGGGAGAGAGGGGATAGTGAAGACGGCCGAGTGAATGTTGGGGCTTCAAGATCACACATAGGTGACGTGAAAAGAGTGGAAGAGATACTGTCCATGAATGCAGAAGATGGCTTCTCGGACGACAAGGAAGACGACGCGTTCATGTCAACATCCATATCATCAGAACTGCTGTTTGACCCCGCTGCAGCTGGCAACGGCGTGTTCTGAAGCCAATCGTCAACAATTTTCTTCTTGACCTGTGTGTTCACCTGGGATGTCAGCTGTGGGAGCATATCTTCATCGGACAGGCTGCTAGGCACGAAATCTTGGGTAAATGGTTGCAGAAACGGGGATGACAATCGAGGTTTCCTTCTTGAGTCTGATTTGGCCTGAGAAGAGGCACAGGTCAAATTTTCCTTCGGGCTGAAGGGTGCGACTTGGACAGAAGCAGCGGAAACCGATCCTGGTTGAGTAGATTTTAATAGGTAGACAACAGATTCCGGTTGGCCGTGGTCTGAGTCGCTGTCAAATTTGGATCTACGTGATCGGGACTTGCCTGTGGGTGACTTCAAGTTTACACCATGCCTTGGGCTTCTAGAGTTAGGTGAAGTGATCTTCTGCATATCCGGAGAATGTGGACGTTTCAAGGAGGGGGGTTGGAGGCATTGAGAACCATTCCGGGTCTTTGCAGATTTAGGGGATGAAACAATCTCGACGGCTTCCATGAATGTACGGGAGCGAGTGGGAGGCAAAATAGACGAGTCTGAGACAGCTAGGGTTGCATTGGAGACAGAACAACTTGAATCTGAGGATACGGAAACAGCAGGTTTATCTAGTCGCGGTGGTGGGTAGGCTCTGGTAGGTTTCAAAGGGTTGCTTTGTCCGCCAGTCCACAGCTTTGGCTGAGATGCCATGTTTTTTCGGGTGAAGAAGTCAGTTATCGGCTTCCCTTGTTTTACGGAAACTTTTTTGGATTCCTTTCCCATGATTGACGCGTTAAAGTTGAGGGGAAAAAGAAAAACCGGAACTGCAGTGAATCACTGGCACTGGGAGAATCAACGCAAAACGCGTCCAAATAGGCGGAGTTCGGAGTTCGATAGTTACATAAAACAGTCAGGGTCGATTATTTACATAAATAAATAAATTACTCCACAAAATGTACCAATTTTTGTGACGGGGATAGAACAGCAACGACCCTAGATCTCAATTCTAAAAGATCACCTCCACGGGTAGCAACTAAATCTATCTCTTCACTCCTGACCTCTGCCCCAAGCAACTTTTGCAAGTTGACGGAGCCAATGGCGAATGCCTGTTCCTTCGAAATAGCTCTGCCGCCTTCAATTGCGACCTGACGCACCGAATATGAGACAAGCAGAATGTGGTACATCTCCACTCACCCATGCTGCGTCAAACGGTAAATTTCGTGCAGACCATATCTCCTCACAGCCAATACCCACTGTGACGTTATGCGACATTAGTCTCGTGATTGCACTCTCTTTGGTAATAGGCGGGCCAGGATATCTATACTTGGTTAACGCGTTGTCCCCTGAAGATCCAAAACCAGCTTACATGCGACGACCTTCCCAAGCATACGGAAACGGCCTAGAAGGATTGAGGATCACACCAACACCAGACTCGGAAAGTTCTTTCGCAAGTATATATGCCTCAGCAGCCCCAGCGATCGTCATCTTCATACTTTGCCTCGTCACTTGTTCAACTTCTTTTTTCAACAGAATTAACGTAGCAATGATGTCCGCATTGTGAGTCTCAACAACGAGAGGAACGTGTCCCTGAGATGTTCGGCGTCAGACGACGGATAAGAAGCTCGAGGTCAGACGGACTTCCTTGACTCTTCCGAACCAGGGTCTGGCAGCACCATTCGACGATCCAAGTAACAGGCGACGAAGCGTAGCTATTTGAGTACTGACACTGGGCTCACCGAAGTGCTTGATGGATACATGTACCCCAGTGACTTCATGAATAACAGCGCCTCTTTCAAGCTTATGCGTCGCTCCAAGAGAAAATGAGACACCAAGGCCTGCATAAAATCCCCTGTGGCTTGGCGCCGTAATGCCAGTTGTGACCTGAGAGGAATGATCAGCAGGCAATCGTGATTGCAGCAACCTCTATCAATTACCCCTGCACGATACGCAAGACTGCTCTTCTATCAGCAATCGGGATCGAGGAAGTAAAAGATAAACGATAAACGCACAGCGCATCCCGAGTTCCATATAAAAGCCCATCTACAGCACGAACGATTGAAGTACTACCTCCTAGAACCTTTGGCACAGCTTTAACAAGAGGGTCATATACATATCCGTCGTTAGTGGACGGCTCCTGGTCAATGTTCTGCAACCCGAGAGGAGATCCAAAAGAGACGAAGCCTGGTGAGATCGAGCCACCCTCCAGATCGACAATTGTGACATCGGGGTCGACCAAATCGGTAGACCTCAAACAGGTTTGCTGAGCCCCAGAGCAAACCACGGACCCATTCCTAGTAACGACCACGCCAAAGTCTGATTTGTCCTTTGCTGAGAACGCCTCACGGACTGCCTCAGGCGTCCTTGTGTACAGTGATTTGACATTCGTGAAGATCGTGGTTTCTGTCGTCGATTTTCGGGGATGCAATGGGGGTAGACCTTCGTACTTGACAGCCTCGCTTGCCTCCTTGTCGAACACCGGAACTTTGGGTGTTTTTTGGAACGTTGTTGGCTTATGTATGACATGCGGAGATCTCAATTGAGGGATGCCATCGATGAACACTTGAGATGGCGTCGCGCCCAATGCCAAAGGATGACTGTCCCATATCACAAGATCTATGTTTACCATGAGACGTAAGACGTCTGCGACAGAGGAATATCACATCGATAACTCACCAGCGTCCCAGCCTAGAAGTTATTCATAAAGATGAGAGCTAAAGCATCTGGAAATTTTCTTTTTAATTACCCGGTTTCACATATCCGATTCGATGTCCCATTCCCATGGTCTCGGCAGCATTGCTAATAACAGAAGCTAGCGCCAAATTCTCTGGCAAGCCATAATAATGTGCTTGCTGGGCTTCGTACAACAAGTAACGTGAATTTTGCACCGGATGATCACTCTGGCTATTGGTGAAACAGATGTTTAACTATTAAATCAATCAACATACTTTCATGAGGACCTTGAGCCCGTGCTCGGCGAGGATACGGGGAGCGAATTCAGATGATCGGTATGCTTCACGCTTATATCTGATATTCACATATCCACAGTCAGAGCCAAATCAACATTACTAGGAACGTACCTGCTGTTTGTAGCAAACAAGGCAATCGCCGGGGGCCCACCTAAATGTTCATACTATCAAAGACTGAGTAGGTCTGGAAATTCTTGAAATCGCACCATAGGTCTTTTTGAGTAGGTCTGGAACAAGATACGCCTCGCTGGCATGATGGAAAGCCGCGATCGGAAATTTGAATTCATTAGAAAGCTTTCAAAACTGTAAGACCGCAGTTACCGGTGAGGTTATAACCAGATTCTACATACTCGAACCAGTCCATCGAGGTCTACTGCTTCATAACAATGAACGTTTACCTACGTTTCACAGTAAGTACCATGTCTGACAGAGATACACAAACCACGTCACCTTCACTCTCCCTCTCACAACATCGACGAGGGCTTCCCATTGAAGTTCGTCTGGGAACTCGCCTAAGTCCTTCCATCTCCCTGCCAGGACTCGAGAACAGTACGCGTCTTGTTGTTCCTTGATCTGCACGGCCTTGTTATAACTGCAGCCTCTTGAATTAGACAATTTCGGAACTAGGGTATTACATATCGCCTACGCTTCACGGAATGCCCAAATGGTGTCCATCCGGGTGTCGTGATATACACTACCTGTGCTCGCATCAGTGAATGTTGAAAAATTTAAGCAAATTCTAGTATCTCACTGGGATTTTCGCCTAGGGTTCATCCCAAATTCATATTTTATATAATGAATTTCATGACCATTTCGAGAATATACGTACCACATGCGTGTCTACGTGCGTGATGTCTGAGTAGCTGACGACTAAACACATATGAGATTCCCTCACTTCATATGACGCCATCTTGGAGGCAAATTCGAATTCGGAAGGGAGTTATTGATGTGGTATGGGGGCTCAAGCAACATAGATGATGGACTGCGTTCTTCGGTCTGACGGAGCTTTATGACAAAGGCCTGGCCGCCTGTTAACAATAGTCAGTAAGAGAGAGGCGATGAACAGTTTGACAATTTAACATACCAATGGCATTGGCAGATCCTGGCAGGATCAGAGCAGTTGTGACTCCACCAGCGACCGAGAGCGGATAGGCATCGTCATGCGTATTCAGGCCATCAAGACTTCTAAGCCACGGCTGAACAGTTCCTTTGAGAGAATTGTCATCTTCTGCGCCAGAGAGTGCGGGTGAGGAAGCGTCCCCAAGATGAGAATGGATGTCAATTATTCCTGCAGTGATCCAAGCATTTTTGGCGTCGATAACCACAAGGTCACCTCCGTACGCTTCCAGGACATCACGATGAAGATGGCCGACGCTCTGAATTATTCCTTTATCCAGAAGAATATCTCCACGAATTACTTCAGTGCCATTGCTGAGTCCAGTCCATATAGTGCCGCGTTGTATAAGGACGGGTTTGGTGCCGGGAAGAAAACGATCAGATTCTGAACGCTTGTGAAAGTCTTTGGGTGGTCCTGCCTGCACTCTAAGAGAACGACATCGCGCCATGGTCGAAGCTGCATGGGAAGGAGGCTGCATGTTGTTGATCCAGAAGGGAAAGATCGTGAAGAGACGGGGAGCGAGCAATAGGACGGCGAAGATGCTAGTAAGTATAGCACCCAGCGTGCGTAATTGAGACATAGGGCGAAGATTAGTCTTGACCATCGTGCTCGTCAAGAACAACGGTGAACGTGGTTTGGGGGCCCTCGCCACGCGACTCGGACGGGCCGTTGAAGTTTGAAATTACTGGCTCCGAGAGCAGGATCGAGTCGCATGATCATTCTCACATGTTTGATGGACGTAAGTTGGAGGATGAGAAGGGGTTGGACTGCTTCTTCAAGTCCAAGTTGCTTCCTGCGACCAATCCTTCAATCTTCAATGCTTCGCCCCATTCTCGTCGTGGTGATCGCCGTTCTTGTTGGGATTTACCAAGTATTTCTCAAACCCTTCCTTCACTTGGTTGGCGTTGGTCGCGTTATCGAGTCGCTCGGGAACAACAATTGCACCGTCTTTCCTGACCTTCAAGCATGTGAAAGTAGGCTGCATATCCTGTCATTCTCCAAGCCGGCTTCTCTAAATATTCATCACTCGTAGAAATTGTTCTGCATCAACCGTCAGGTATTCTTTATCTGGCCTGTTCTACTCCCTCAAGTCGCGTGCGATGGCTTCCCGCAATGAATCGTTTTAATGTTACTGGATGGCCTGGTCCTGACTACGTCGCTATGTATAACCCAAGAACATCCACTGTCTCTCGGCTGGACGTCAACAATATGCCAAGCCGTGGGTTCTCGTCGCACGGCATGGATGTCGTCCCATCTTCATCCAATCCCAATGAATTGTTTCTGTACTTGGTTAACCATCGGATCCCTACTGGTGGAAAAAATGCGTGGGTAGTCGGAGCGGACTCCTCGATCGAAATATTCAAGACCTCTGTGGGAAGCCAAACCATGGTACACCACACAACAATCGAGGATCCGTTAATTATGACACCCAACGATGTTGTTGGATCCCCTGATGGGAAAAGCTTCCATATTACGAACGATTACGGAACCAAGGCTGGAGCCGTAAGCAACCCACGTCATGTCGTATCGTCCCATTTCCACTCCCCCACCTCCATAGGCCAGAATTCTGTCCGAATATCTTCATCCGCAGGCATCTGTTGTATATTGCCACGTTGAACATGGATGCAAATTCGCCGCGTCAAAGATGTTCGCAAATAACGGCATTGCAAACGCGAAGAAGAATGATACTTTCTATGTAGCTAGTGCCCTAAAGGGAACGGTAAGTATTCTTGAGCGACAGGCCGACAATACGCTTGTCCTCACTGATGAGATATCTACCGGTGAGGAAGGAGGCTACCATTTGAGATACATTAAACACATTGTGCCCAGACCGTACCATCGATAACGTCTCTGTAGACAATGATGGGGTAGTCTGGATAGCAGGTAAGCCGTCTTCTTCCGAGTAAAGATCAACTTTCGGAATGAGCTTTATCTTATCAGGCTTCTCCAAGGCTTTTGCCTTCCTCAAACACAGTCATGATCCTACCCTTCTCTCTCCTTCGTCGGCGCTCAAACTAATGACCAATACTGGCCCTGCCGCATTTTACGGCGAAAAATTCAAGCTTGAAAAGGTATCGTCGGTTTGCCGTCCGAGCTTTCGCCGGGGATGTCTGTTCTCACATGACATACTTAGGCATTCGAGGATGACGGAACCCTGGTTTCGGGAGCGACATCCGTGGTTCACGATTCTGAACGAGGGCGTTTATTCTTCCACGGTAAGACAACGGTTTGTTGAATTGCCCGACACTTTTTCATGGTGGAAGTAGGCCTCAGCTCTCCCTGGCTCACTGTGTGTCATTACGATAAATGATGTGCTGGCTACAGGTCTGTCATGCCCAGTCATAAATTCTTAAGGATAGCTCTATATTTATTATTACACCTGGATGGAGGTTATTTTATACTATTTTTTCCCGATCTGGTCGTCCGTTGTTTGAACATATTGCTGTAGCACAACAACTTGAACGAGTCACGGTCGTGCCTCAGTTTGAACTTGAAGTTGTCTTGTACTATGGCGCCTCGAAAGGACGACGACTTCATGGATGTCGACTCTGACTCCGACATCTCCATGCCGGGTGATGCGGATGACATTGGCACGAAAAAGGGGAAAGGGAAAGCCAAGATTGGTGATAAACGCAAACGAGACAAGGGAAAGGGCAAAGCTAAAGACGCAGTGAATCACACGTCTTCCTCGTGCCGAATACTCCTACTGACTTGAAAAAATCTGTCAACGTAGCAAGCATACACATGGGAAGCGTCTTACACGCGATCCTGGGACATGGTGCAAGAGGACGAGGCGGGCAGTCTGCAAGGTTCTGTAGAGGAATGGATGGCGCGTGGCCGGAGACGGAGGTTTGGGCTTCCTCCTTCCTTCCTACCTTCCATCCATATCCCATCTTTTCTCGTAAACTCCTAGGTTACTCGCACCGTCTACAGCCATACGGCGGACAATTATTCGACACTTGATCTTACTACTAGACTTGTCGGCAGCGATGATGGACCGAGACATGCGTCCGACGCGATTTGATCTGATGTTGCAATATGCTAGAGAATTCGTGACGGAATGGTTTGACCAAAACCCACTGGGACAGATTGGGGTAGTGGGGATGAGGGCTGGTATTGGGGAGAGGATTGGGGCGTTGACGGGAAACCCGCAGGAGGTGCTGAAGTCTATAACAGATCGACATAAACTAGAGCCGACGGGAGAACCCAGCTTGCAGAACTCTATAGAAATGGCGCGTAATAGCATGAGGTGCGTTACATCCTGCACCATCTTGTCAGTACTCAAAACAACCATAGTCACCTCCCCACCCACTCGTCGCGAGAAATCCTTATCATCTTCGGGTCATTGACCACCTGCGATCCAGGAAACATCCACGATACACTTGAATCATGTGTCAAAAACAAAATTCGTGTCTCGGTCGTTGCTCTCGCTGCCGAAATGAAGATCTGTCGGGAATTCTGCGACAAGACCGGCGGTCTGTTCTCTGTCCTTAAGTTACCCGCTACTTGTACTTACATGATCACTGATCAAGGAAGGCCAGTTCGGCGTTGCTCTCAACGAAGGACACTTCAAAGATCTCTTGTTTGAATTAGTACCTCCACCAGCCCAACGCGCTGTTTCCCGTGTCGCTGGGGCAGGCGCCGCCAACCCGCCAGCTGATCTTATGATGATGGGATTCCCCACCCGCCTGCCCGATACCTCCCCACCCAGCCTCTGTGTATGCCACTCTGAACTAAAGAGCGAGGGTTTTCTCTGTCCGCGATGTCTGTCGAAAGTGTGCGATGTCCCGACAGATTGTGATATCTGTGGCCTCATGATCGTGAGCTCCCCGCACCTGGCAAGGAGTTATCACCATTTGTTTCCGGTTAAAGCGTACGAAGCTGTGTGAGTGATGGCCCTAGTGTTTCCTCAACTATTAATTTCTTGTTATTAATTGCTCGTAGGGCGTCGGTGGACGAAGCACAATATCCGGCAAAAATATGTTATGCGTGCTCGCGCCCGTTTCCGACAACGACTCTGCCGAATATAAGTGAGGGAATGAGTCCTGTAGGGAGATATCGGTGTCCAGAGTGTCACAATGATTTTTGTTCAGAGTGCGATGTATTCGTTCATGATGTTGTACACTGTTGTCCTGGATGCGGCAAGTAATCCAGATTTCTGTGGAGTGTGTCCTGGACGTATAATATCTACGCGCTATACGATCGTCAAAGGAAATCTCCCCAGACCTCTTCTGTGCACTGCACACAATATATAATCTTTGAAAACAAATCCTCGATCCCCTCTGCTAGCACGGGATCTTCAAACCCTTTCACCGAAATGCTCAACCCCCGCTTCGGCGTCTCTGTCCCTTTCTCGTCACGTTCTCGGCCAACAGAGCGACTTCCACGACTTCCTATTTCCCTCCCTGTGCGCATCTTCTCAGGTATCCCACGATGAATCGTCTTGTCTCCAGTTGCATTACCGTTTATCCAGTCCACGATACTACTCTCAACGGCACGCACCACTCTCTCCAGTAAAAGTAAAAAAACGGGATCTCGAGGTCGAAGGGTGCGTTCCACTGCATCACGGAGCGACTTTTCTTCCTGCTCGGTCACTGTACCCAAGTGCAACCGCCTCGCGCGGATGATCTCGTCCGCTAAATTGACTATCTTCGTCGGGTCCTCTTCCTCATCATGACTTCTGTTTAATGCACCGACACCGATAGCAAATTCGTCTCGATCTATCTCGACTTTGAGGAGTGTCCATACGCGAGACATGAAATCGCTCCCTGGAGAAAGCTCCGCATCCGAGCTGGGAAGGCGGGGAGAGATCGGGATGCGTGTAAGTGAGCGTAAGGAACCTGCTACGACGAGGGCCTGAAGAAAATTCTGGAGATAAAAGAGAGTGGGTGCAGTAAAGAAGAACTGCGGGGGAAGTTCGTTCCTCGTCTGTGTCTGTTCTATTGCAGTAGGAGTGGAAGACCCGATCTGGGTATCAGCAGAGGAGACAGGTGAGGGAACGTCGCACGACACAGGTACAGGCAACGCAAGCGTCTCAATCAACTTGGCCACCCACTTCTTCCTTCTTCTAACCATTGCTTCCCTTTCGTCCGCAGGACTGTCATCATCCCCCCCTTCCTTGGATGAAACCCACCTTCCCCACGCCGCGCGAACGCTCTCACTTCCACCCCACATATCCAAAACCAGCTCCCTCTCCCTAGCACGCGCTTGCTGCAAAATGATTGCAGCGAGTTGAGCCTCAGACATTGCTCCGAGCACCGATTGCGTCAGATCTGATTTGAGGGTATCTGCAAGTGTTACGAGCGGCCTGGCGATATCGATTACAAGAGTGGCAAGCTCGGCCTGAGATGTGGCATGCACATAAGAAGGTGGGGGTAGTGGTTCGTCGAATTTGGCGAGCAGGACATCGATGTCGGCATCGCGGACTGGTGCACAACGCTGTCGGAGGGCCGTGAGGATCTCTTTGAGAAGCGTAAGCGCGGAGTGGAGCGGCGAAGAAGTGGGCGGAAGGGGAAGGGAGAGGGACTGGATGACTGGATGCTGGAGAGGAAAGAGGGGAGAGAGTACGTTGAGAAGGTCGGTGTAGAGGGCTTTGAGTCGCGAGAGTTGGGTTGCGGGGTTTTGGGATGATAGAGATTCTAAAGCCTGTGAAGATAAGGATTGTTCAACAAAAAGGATAACTTTTAGATAGCACTAGAGTGCAGAGAGTTTCCATGGCACCTCGTTCCAAAAAGCTCTGTGAACTGCTTCCTCGACTTTGTCGTGTAATAAGGTGCTTGGATCTGACTCGGACGTTGCAGTCTTTTCACGAAGTTGAGAATGGACCATCATGGAGAGAAGAGATTTCCCTGGTGGAATGACTTTGGCGGGGTCTGTTGCAAGAACATGAAGAAAATAAACATGGTCAATGACTTGAACCAGCTCGACGGGCAGCATTGGCGGCATCGATGGAGAAAGGACAAGATCAGACTGAGACTCTCACTTGTGATGCATCACATGGTCGTCTTGGGATCAGCATCATCGTATCATATTGCATCGTTGAGATTTTACAAATACTACAGTGACAGTGGCCGTAAATGTCCTCGGTATAAATTAGTACATGATATCGTGTGAATGTTCATATCTCCGCGGAAACAACAGATCGCATTACGCGGGTGTGTAAGATGGAGGAGGGTACTGCAGAGGCGCAGAGGCCGGTGGAGGTGGAGGTGGAGGCGGGTGGAGAGGTGGAGGTGGGAGATTAGGTGGATGGTAAATTGAAGGGGACTCTGATTGACTGGCAGCAGGGGGAGGGGATGATGGCGCTTTGTAGACGTCGTAGGGAGGTGCAGGCTCGAAGAAAACAGGAGGTTGATGGTGTTGAAAGGTTAACGGGTGTGAATGTGACTCGGGCAAGCTAGGGCGATGCTGGGCAATCCTGTTGCGTAGGCGTCTGCGACGGAGCAGGAAACCTGAACTGAACAAGATGACTACGATGGCTAGAGCGACAGGAGATAAGCAAGTAGTAGCAGCTATGAATAAGGACAAGTTACCTATTGCAATAACTATTGCATAAGTTGTTGGATGAATGCCTGAACCGCAATTATCACCACTGTAGAGATTGATAAGAGTCAAGTGACATTGAAATAACGAATACTTACAAGACATTGCAGTTGTCTCGTTGGACTAGAGTAGGAGACATGAGCTTGTGTGGGATATCGCATCTCTAAAAACCACCGGTATTAATAAGGAAATATAATTATATCACATCACATGACAACGGCTAAGTTAATCATCAGCCATCATGGCAACACTACTAGCAGTACTAGTAGTGCACAGCAGCAACAACAGCCGCCCCTTATACAACATAGGATTATCCTAAGCTGCCTCGCACAGCAACTCCGACTCGGACTAGCAGTTGCCGGGACGGCAATGCGGGGCTTCGGTCGTCACGGTTATGTAATAGAATCGGGTCATCAACTTGGCACTGCCACCAACTCAAAGGCTCATAGTACGACTCCACAAACGACGACTTCAACGACCTTTTCGCATTCTCTGCGACTTCCCGTTCCATTATGGACACGTCTGAACCAGAATCAGCCCATATACCAAATCCATTAAATCCAATAGTCGCTTTCATGATTGGCCTTTGCATCATCCTCATTGCTTCGATTCTTAATGCTGCAGGTCTCAATCTCACTAAACTAGACCATGTTCGCACCAGTGCCATCCCGAGATCTGCGCGGAAGAGAGACTGGATGCGTCCCCTTTGGTTACTTGGAATGTTCCTCTACATGTCAGTGCCCGTCCAAACACTGTTCAATAAATAATTATAGTGACCCCCCTTCCCTTATCAGAATCTCACAACTAATCGGAAGTACATTAGCACTCGAATACATGCGTGCAGGCAAATTGGTCTTCTTATAATCCTAGGCGTTATTCTAATTGGTGGTACAGAATATGTTGCCCCTCTTGGGTCTTCCTCCTTGGTTTTTAACTTTCTGTTCGCTCGCTTCCTCGTCGGTACCCCTGTCACAAGTACTGACATTTATGTACGCTCCCACTCTTCTTTATTTCTGTTCTCTCATTAACCACCTTTCTAGGGTACCGTCGTCGTCATCCTTGGCGTGATAGGCATCGTCGCCTTTGGCTCCATCAACAGTGGACTCACTTTAAAGACAGACGTCGAGCATCTTACGTATCTTTGGCGTCGCGGTGGCTGGCTAGGCTTCTTCTTCGCCATGTCCCTCACACTCACAGGTGTTTACATCTTTACGAGCCGGCTTGATGCCGTTCTCGCTGCTCGCGGTGACCTCGACGCTGCGTCGTTCTCCGCCACAAGTTTCAACTTGCCTTACACAGAAAATGACACTTCTCGTGGGAACCCCAGGCTCAACAGTGAGGGAGCGAAGACGCAGAACAACGTTTCCCAGAGAATGACATCGGTCGTCAGGAGTATTGCTTCCGGATGGCACTCTCTTATGATGTATATAACGGGATGGTTGGAAATGTGGACAGGGCCGAAGGATGATAAACAAATAGCATGGACGCTAGGTATAGGTTGGGCATGCTGTGGCGGCGGGCTTGCTGGCGGGTGTCTGGTCTTTGCCAAGGCTACGTACGTCTCTTTTGCAGAGAGATTCTCGCATCGTAACTTAACCTGCAAATCCCAGCGTGAAACTTCTCTCTGGATCCCTCTCAAAACAGAACCCAGGCAATCAGTTTGGACATGCCGCCCCCATCTTCACCATCATACTTCTCGTAATCACCGCGGTTATGCAAATTATATGTCTTAACCGGGGACTAAGAGTTTACGATTCAACATTGGTGGTACCAGTGTTCTATGGTGTCTATACAGCGATTGGATTCTTAGATTCCCTCGTACGTCACTTTCGCATTAATTCTGGATTGTCACTCATCAATATCCCTCTCGAACAGATTTTTAACGATGAAGTAGACGCATACCAATCATGGACTCTCTTCCTCATCTTTGCATCAATCCTCATACTTGTATCGGGTGTTGTGCTGTTAACACACAAGAAACCGGAATCGGTGAGCCCCACTCCAGCAACAACGCTAGCACCGGTTCCTCCAGGTAAGAAACGCAAAAGGAAAACACCAAAATTAGGAGAGGAGGGCATGGAAGAGGGAGAGCACGACGCTCTGTGGACGGTCGGGGATGATAGTGGTGACGAGGATGCGCAGGAGCTGGGGGTTGTTGAATATGGGGATGGGGATGAAGATGTGGATCATCATCAGAATCCGATTGAATTCAAATATAAGCATCGGGGTGTACTGAGCGAGGTTGCGGTGGTGAAGGGTGCGGTGAGAGGGAAGGGGAAAGTTCCGGTGCGCAAGGGTAGCGGTGAGGAAGGAGTTGGGTTGATAGGCGCGGATGGGGACGAGGATGGGAACGAGGAGCAGGTCATGGACCGGTATCGACACAAGCCGGCTGTCCATGTCCAGGGTTCACGCTCGAATTCGGGGTCCAGCTCGGGTTCGAGCTCAGGTTTGACGTTGACTGATCCCTTTAGGGATGATGTTGGAAAAAAGGCGTCTGGCGCTTGGGAAGGCGAGATGAAGGAGACTGGGAGACGGTAGGGCCAAGGTAGGATAGTAGCTCAGCGACTCTTGAGCTTACTACTATCCTACCGATGACCGGTCTCGCCCCTCTAATTTATTCATTCATTTGCTTTGATTTTTGTTTAGAATTCAAAGCGGCAGCTACGTAGAACCAATTACTTATGTATTCCCGTATAATTTCGTTATGCAGTACACTACTGTGGTGTTCCGACCAACTCTTCATTTAATGCGTAACACAGGGACATGAAGAGAAGAGACTTGGAGGTTGTAACGCATAACAAATGACTTTGAAGAGTGTTACAAACCAAAAATTTTCCCGGTACAAAATGAAAAGGATTACATAGGGGTCCATCTACCCAAAGAGTTGCTGAGTCGGAACATGGCAGTACCTCAATGCGAAATGGTCATGCAATTGCTTCAAGTTGTGATGCACGGTCCACATAAAGTAGTATATGCTGGGTCCAAAGCACGGACGGCCCGTTCGATTACTACTAGTACTGCTAGGAACACGGCGTGAATGACACAAAGTTGTGTCGACGTTTGGTTGACGTTCGGTGCCTCGTTCTTACGTACGTACCTCCATATCATCATGGACAAAGTTTATCTATCTTGTTGTCCGAAACGGTCGCCAATAGCTCTAGCATTGTGGGCACCGTGATAATGTCAACTTGTGTGGGCGGAAGGCCGAATTGCCAGTGGATTTCGTTCCAGAAAGACCAGGACCCCAACCGTCGTGACATACGCTCCGACCCTGACCGATCTACGCCCCATCCAACTGACTGGGTAAGTAATCGTTATTTTTACTGAGGGTTAGTACTTATGGGGCTGGCATTATATTGGGTAAGCCGGGCCCAAGCTGCTTTAGGCTAGCCTCTCGCTGTCCACGTCCGAGTCCAAAAGTTGTTGTCGACTGCAACCTCAGGATGTTGAACGTGGGGCCTGTGGTGCAAAGTTGGCAATGATAGGTGTGGAAATGCCAGTGGATATCGCATAATTTTACAGTTGAAATCTCAGTGAAAATGGTCGCACAGAGTCACATGATGCTTCCAAAACAAGTAAGCCTGGATTCAAGTCGTACTAAGTATAGAGCGTAAGACAATCGTTCACGACTAGCCTGAGCTTAGTACTCAAAAGTAACAATTGAGATAGGTAAAATGAAGATCATGGCATTGACACGTTGAACGTGTTCAAGCGCGTCGCGCCGCGAAATTCGAAACTCCTACTGTGTTCCCTTTTGCCAGCCTTGGTCGACTCGCGACTCGCCTTGCCAAAAGTTGCTGTACACTTTAACCACTTTACTAGATATAGTTGAAGAGGTTATATGAAATACCTTCAATGGTCTAGCCCTCAAACTTCAACAACTTCTTGAAAACATATTTTCTGTACAACGTCTACTATTTTAATTTTTGACCTATCATATCTTCAATTAAGCCTGTGGTTGTGTACAGCAGCAAGTTTAATTTGTACGAAACATTCAATTCACCGTGAGGGTGATTACGGACGAGCCTTGAAGCTTGTAGAGTCAAGACGACGGGGTATCATCCCCCCCCCCGATGGTACTAGTACTAGTTATTCCGAGTCGCCCGCACCGACTCGGAGATTCGTAGGCTAGGATCTGTCACTCAGGATAAATGTGATTTTCTGCATCATGATAGTACATAAGTTAAAATCGTTAAATGGCAATCATCATGATAGATTCAAGCTGACAATAATCATATCAGATCACCCGGGGCCACTGAGTACTAAGTGTCGTGGCATTAATGATATATCAAGCTGTTGGTAACCGCATGCCACGTGATTTTCTACACCTGCTTTCAAAGTTCTCGTCTAAGACAAATTGGAACTAGCCTCCAATTTATTTTTGGATTCAAGTCGGGTTGCTCGAGTTCAGTGGCTCGCGTATGTGTATGCCAGCAACTGTGCCGCTTTCGTGTGACATTGTGAATATGGTTGAGGGAACAAAGATCATAATCTACACTACTTTTGAAACTTCCAAGCTAACTCCGGTCTGAGCCCGTCTCGTAGAGCGGCTGGCTAATTTCAAAATTGGCAACCATCAGCAACCCGTCCGGGAAATCGCACCTCTCAGTTTTCCGCCGCAGCACTAATATAATATTTTATCGGGGGTGTTGTCCATGTTGAATGGGCTGGAATGAGGCAGCGATTTCAAATCGAATCCATGCAATGGAGCGAAACAAAGCCCATCTATCATATCTATACAAGACCTTCAAGTTGTGCCAGTCACGGTGTCGGTGGAATTTCAAAGACTTCTGTGTGATTTCCAGTCGTTTGCGTCGCGACGGCTGGTAACAAAGAAGGTTTGCAGCGTAGCACCTTCAGAATCAGATCTGAATCCCAACCTACGTAGCATATGGAGTATGAGCCCCGCAAAGTGGATAGAGAAGCCATTGGTTTGACCGGTGGCCGATCCCTAGGACATGGGAGTGGTTACGAGTCTAGCCACTGCTCCGTTGTCTGCGAATAAATGCTCACAACACTAGGACGATCCATGGTGAATACGGCGTTGTTCGTGCCGCCAAACTTGAGAAGACAGCGCGCTGGATATGGCAACTTCCAAATTTGCAACGACAATAGTAGGATTGGGGATGCTGTTCATGCACATGTATCTCGATGTATGCAGCAACTCTGTGAAAATCCCCTTGAGCGGTACCGAATGGCTGGTTTAAGGAACATACTCCGGGGCGGTAAGAACCCTATAGCATGATTACCGTATGATAGAATACTGATATTGATCGAGTTAGGACTGAGATACGACTCTTGTCACCGTGTAATCCCTTCTCAAAGCTAATGGTATCCCAAGCAGACCAAGACGATGCTTGTCAAGGCACAAGAAGGATAACTCTGGTCCATAATTCTGGAGGTTCAGCATCCAAGAAAACAAATCTTGATCCCGACGAATGGAGCCTAGGAGAAACAAATTCAAATTAAGAGTTTGGCGCCTCTACAAGGCTGCGATAGATAAGGCCTGTTAGAACTGTGGTTTAGATAGTTCGCCCCCTGCGACCCCAGAAAGAGGGTGCGATTCGCAATTGCTAATAAAATCTGGCGGGTCGGCAAGAGCACTCTGCCGGTAGCGCATATTACCAGGAACATAAACTTGACCATTCAAAGTTCCCCATCCTCCTCACGTGAAGGACCGGAACATAGATACGAGAAAGGACCAGCGGACGGAACCCGATCAGTGTCGTTATCTTTTTTTGCGAACGCGAATTTCCACACGCAGCGAGAGTGAAATTTTCATTTTAGTATCTGCCGGCAGTTGCGTTATATTTTATTGTGGTCGAAGGAGCAGAGTTGAGTAACGTGTAATCGCAGGTTGGTCAGACACCAAGTAAGACAGCGTACAAATAAACCGGATATCAGAGCTCGGGAGGATCTTGGAACCAATTAGGGCATTAGGACGTAAAGGTTCGCAGGCTGGCTGGTATGCATAAGACATTTCGTTATAAGCCTCAAGTGTACCCGCTGGGGGCTCCGTCGAAGAGGGTCGAAGCGGGCTAGCAGCACCGGTGACACCGGAAGCATAGGAGACCGGTGCACGGGGTCATGGTCCTACACGCTAGCGCTGGCGCTTAAGTATTCAATTAGTATCAGACAGACTATCAGTCAAAGAGCAAGGGTCTCCTTGGCAGATGTTTGGGCCTCATATCACAAGGTGAAAGGGTGTTGTGCGGTGATCCGGGACAGAAGGCAAAGGCGCAACAATCCCAACGTCACTACGGTTACTGTGATAACGATTAAGTTAGTGAATGTTGAAGAGTAGCTTAGCTTTAGAAGATCTGAGATCATCATGCAGTGAGACCCCGTAGACTAGTGTAAAGTGGAAAAAGCTCGTGCATTCAACTTATCTGAATCTATCATGGCCTCATCGCCAGAGTACATGTTTTTGTGGATCAGATTCGGTCATGGAGACCCCTAGACTTACTTCCCCTGATCTCAATGCGGATCTCATCCGGTTCACCTACTATTTAATGGTGCGAATTAAATCTATATAATTTAGTCTCGCCGCACTTTGCAGTACTCTACCTATAACTTTATCTTAATCTTTCTATCCAATGCCTGTAGTTCTCACTAGTAACGGCTTTGGATCGAAAGCCTACAAATCTCACACTGGCAAGTCAACTTCACCGACTCTCCTATCCAAGTTTATCGAATCACACCATGAACTCGAAAGCTACAAGTACGTGATGCTTGGCTTGCACTTTGATCTAGGCTCATGGTATGCTTACAGAAATGGGAAAGCTGTCCAAGTTGACGGTCGCACGCTCTCCCTTGCGGCAGTTGCTGCCGCAGCTCGTTATCGCGCGGAAGTAAAGCTGGATGACTCTCCTACGGCCAGAGCACGTCTGGCAAAGAGTAGGAAGGTCATCACAGACAAGGTTGAAAGCGGTACTAGTGTGTACGGGTTATCGACCGGCTTTGGTGGCAGTGGTGAGCTGTCAATTTCAAGCCGCTCCTCGCCTTTCTAAACTACGGTGTTACAACTTAGCTGATACTCGGACCGATCAACCACTTCTTCTTGGTCATGCTCTACTTCAACACCAACATATTGGTGTCACCCCTTCTTCCACCCAGCCTCTTGATGTTTTACCTCTGTCGGACCCCAATAGCTCGACAACCATGCCAGAATCTTGGGTTCGGTACGTCTTCGCGTGCCTAAACATCTTCTCTGCTGAAATATGTCTGTAGGGGTGCAATGCTTATACGAATGAACTCCCTTATACGTGGTCACTCGGGCGTTCGGTACGCCAAGTTGCTACTTATTTGATACATTATATTTATCACCAGTTAGATGGGAGCTCATTGAAAAGATAAATGAAGTTCTGAGTGCAAATATTACTCCGGTTGTGCCTCTCCGAGGAAGCATATCGGCGTCTGGCGGTAAGTTTGATTCAGCATGTTAGCCTCACTTACTGAACTGGTATCTTTCAGACTTGTCCCCCTTATCATACATCGCGGGCATGTTAGGTAAGGGTGCCATGTTCACACAGGTTCCGCCCTTTTTCTCAGTGGAGTTTTTCAAAACCAGTTGCCAATCCTGCTATTCGAGTCTACCATGGTCCCGCTGCGTTCGGTGCTCGTCAAGTATTGCCGTCTAGCGACGCACTTGTTCAATACAACATCGACCCACTCCCTCTCGCTTCCAAGGAACATCTCGGCATCCTTAACGGGACTGCTTTCTCCGCTTCTGTCGCCTCCCTTGCATTAAACGAGGCTGTTCATCTCTCCCTTTTGGCTCAAATCTGCACAGCAATGGGTACAGAAGCTCTTGTCGGAACTCGAGGCTCTTACCATCCATTTATTCATGCCACTGCTCGTCCTCACCCTGGTCAGGTACAAACTTCCAAGTTCTTAGCACCTTAACCCTACTCACCTTCTTGTCTAGGTCGAATCCGCCAACAATATCTTCACTCTTTTGGAGGGCAGCAAATTGGCACGCCTACATGAGAACGATGTCAGCATATATGATGACCAATATTCTCTGAGACAGGATCGCTATCCCTTACGCACAGCACCCCAATTCCTTGGTCCGCAAATAGAGGATATCTTGTCTGCATTATCTGCTGTCACGCAAGAATGCAACTCAAGTATGTTTCGACGCTTCTTGAAATAGAGCCATCTAATCATCCTATTTTTCCAGCTACCGATAATCCGCTTGTTGACGGAGATTCCGGTGAAGTTCACCATGGCGGCAACTTTCAAGCTATGGCCGTCACCAATGCCATGGAGAAAACGCGACTCGCCTTACATCATATTGGCAAACTCATGTTTGCACAGAGCACAGAGATTGTAAATCCCACCATGAACAACGGCCTTCCGCCCTCTCTTACTGCCACAGACCCATCGTTGAACTACCACACTAAGGGCATTGACATTGCAACGGCTGCTTACGTTGCGGAACTCGGATACCTTGCGACACCGGTCTCAACGCACATCCAATCTGCGGAAATGCACAACCAAGCTGTCAAGTAAGTTTTGTTCATTTAGATTCCCTAAATAATATATATATATATATTAACTTTCGTACTCCAGTTCCTTGGCTCTGATCTCTGCCCGCGCAACGTTGAACTCACTGGAAGTCCTCTCGCTTCTCATGTCGTCATATATCTACATCCTTTGCCAAGGTGATTTCTAAGATGGTTTGGTCAGCGATAAGTAGCTCACTTAATGATTAGCCCTGGATCTTCGTGCTCTACAGTACGAGTTCATAACTGGCCTCGAGAACATCGTCAACGATGAGCTTGTTTCAATCTTTGGTTCTTTCTTGTCACCATCGCAGGAAACTATTCTCTCCAAGAAACTTTTGACTGTAATGAAGTCGTCTCTGGAGAAGACCAGTACAATGGATAGTGTTGACCAAATGCGAGCCATCGCTGCCTCGACCACAGCAATATTCGTCGATTTCTTCTCTTCCCCCGAGTTCACCGACACGAGTTTCGCTATCTCTTCCATTTCTCAGTTCCGGTCCCAGGTTGCTTCGCGGGCCGTAAACTTCCTTGATCAACTGAGGAGGGATTTTCTTTCTGGTGAGCGCGGCCTCGCACCTGCTGGCCCCTATATTGGCAAGGCTAGGTTGTTGTATGAATTCGTGCGAGTTACCCTTGGTATTCGCATGCATGGCTCTGAGAATTACTCCCGATTTGTTAACGGCCTTGGCACGGATGATGTTTCAATCGGACAGAATATTTCACTTATTCACGAGGTAAGCTCATTAAATCACGCTTGCTCCTCGCTATGATAAGGCTAACTTATTGGTATCTAGGCCATCCGAGACGGCAAGATGCAATCTGTCGTAGTTTCACTCTTTTACTAAAACCCATACGGGACAGACAATGGGGATTATAATGGCGTAGTGTACTATTTTACAAGCGGAGCCGGCTATGTCGTATTGGTCAGCATAGATATGGGACTAAGAACAGGTTCTATAGGCGACTGATTTATAAACTCAACTCGATGTGTTGGGAACGATACCAATGTGTGAAGTTTGAATAGTAGGAAAACAACAAACAGGGTATTATTACCAAAATGACGGCAGACTTCATTACTGAGGTGTAAGGTATACGTACTGCACATAAATAAATAATACGAAAGAACGAACGCCTAGCAGGTATCTCCACTTCCATCAAATGGCTCAAATTTGATGCGTACTTCCGCAATTTCCTTCCTGGCTTCCTTCAAAGTTTGCGTAATCTTCACCTCCAGGGCAGAAGCGTCATGCACGCTCATCTGGCCCGACACGGAAGCCGTAAGATCAACAAACATCAATGAACCGGATCGGCGTGCTCGAATATCGCGAATACCGAGAAGTACGGGTGGGGGGAAGGACAGGGGCGAGTCGGAAAGAAGAGGGTTCAAAGCTAGTTCTAGAGAACGTCGAGTTTTCGGTGAAACGCCAGCGTCTGTTAAATCGCCCCAGGCACCCAGAAGAAGACCGAACCCTTGACGTAGGATCACAATAGAGACTAGGAGACCTAGTCGTGCGATGATATTTAATACGTGTCAATGTTGAAAGACGCATGATTAACTGACCACCTATCGGATCCATGGGAACGGAAGGGAATACCAGAGTACCCATAATGGCAAAGAATGCAACAAGGCTTGAATACGCATCGCTCCTATGGTGTATTGCGTTGGCTAACAGAACAGGACTCTTCTCTTCATCTGCAACGGCTTTCGTTATTCTATATAGCCATTCCTTTGATAGCACGCCAACCGCAGCGAACCACGCAGCATTGGGGTCAACAGGATGGACATGAGCATGCCCTATATTGGGGAGGGAAGGAACGACGGAGGTCATGTCAGTCAGAAGCTCTTGCCATGGACCTGCCGGGAGTGTTGAAGCAGTCTCGGTGAGGGCTGTAATCAGAAGATGATATGAATGAAAGCCAATTCCAAGGGCTCCCCCGACCAGGAGGATGGAGATGATTGTCGTTCCTACTGTTTCGAACTTTGCGAACCCATACGGGTATCGTTCAGAAGGTGGTTTTCGCGAAAGTCGCCAGCAAAACAGCGTCACAAAGTCTCCAAGGAGATCTTGGAGTGCGTGTAAATTCTAGACGTAATATATAAGAATGGTTAACGGTTGACATACCACTCAAGGAGTGTCCAGCGTCAGCAAGCAACGCAGCAGAGTGCAAGTACCAACCAGCTGCTCCTTTAGCTGCGGTCAGACCTATATTACACACCAACCCAACAAGCGTGATTTGGCTACCTCTATCTCCTGAAGTTGAATAGAGGGCATGTTTCAAAAATACGTATGGAAGGGAATTGTTATGGACCCAGACCTTTTCCTTCCAGCGCTGCGATAATCTGCTCAGTCCCATGACTATGAAGATGGTCTTCCACCCCATTTGAATGTGAATGGCCGAAGATTGAGTGAGAGTGAGCGTGAGATGTTTCGTCCTTGTAGGTGTCATGGTGATTGAGCTCAGCGACATCAGGACGTACGAGTCCTTGTGGCCTTCGAGTCAGCAGAGGCTCGGTTCCATTGGCTGCAGGCTGTTTGCCGTTCATCTCATTCGTCGAATATGGGCGGCGTGCACTCATCTCGCTGCGGTGGGGATACGGGGTCGGAAGCGGTGAGACAAGAATCAACTTGAAGGGGTCCTGACGTGCCTCGAATTTACGTTGTCGCGAAATATACGTTCCCAGGGATTCAACAGACCCTAGTCGGTTGCGCCCGGGTATTAGGAGACGTGGCCTCTCGGCTGTGCGCGTTCTGAGCGCTATAGACAAGATGTTTGCATTCACCCTCCAGACTCGGACTTGATGCCAGACTTGCATTCCGGGCGGCGTGGACGGATTCAGAAGTGTCATGTAAACTCGTGACAAAGTCCCCTTACTTACAAACCTGGTACAACCCTCTACGTGCTCGACTTTGCGACGAGCCGAATATGGCTCTAGACTTCAAGCTTCAAGTACTTACGAGTTTGATCTAGACGGAGCTGTAGCTCCACGCTGATATTACAACTTTACATCTCTCTTAAAGGTAAATATTAATAGAGGCCTTGCAGCAGCTTCTCCACCTGCGCAAGATGGGGATCATCTTCACTGCCCAAAGCGCGGGCCGCAATCCTGGGAATATCTTCGGTCGGTATTTTGTATTCAGAAAGATTGGATTGTAGACCGAGTTCAACTACCAGACTAAGCAAAGCACTTAAAAGTGAGAGGCTTATAAGTTACAACCAGAATCAATTCGACCCACCCATGAATAAGCGAAGCCAGCTGGACAACATCTGCATCGACCGATCCCGTCGAAGGATGGCGCAGATAAAAAAGCGCATTGGCGAGGTGTTGTCGGTCTTCCTGCGACGCTATCTGTGCTTTCAATGCGACTGTGGGGGCCAGGGTAAGGCACTGAAAAACGAAATCAGACTAGTCGACTAGAAGGGTGACCAAAGATGTACTCACCGAGGTAATGCCATGGGGGATTCCATATGCAGCACCGAGTTTATGTCCCAATGCGTGAGATAGCCCAAGTGGACTACATGCCGAGATTTCATCGTCAACATAAACGTTATAAAACTGCTTAGAATATAATACCCAAACCTTTCGGTTTTGAGAGGCCATAGGCTCATCCATGACGCAAGCTGAAGCTTCTGACGGATGTCGATTGCTTGGGGATTAGCTTTGGATTGCGGTAGATATGTGAAAAGATCTGCGATGGCTGCGTAACAAAGGATCTTCATAGGAGCAGGAACCCCAGGCCTGTACAGATTTTCTGTTGTGCGGGCTCAGTAAGACACCGAACTGAGAACGCCACGAAGGGCTCACCGACAGCATGGTCAAGCGCACGGATGCCCGTTGACAACCTGAACGAGGTTCAACGACTGAATCCTTACGATAAAAGCAGATACCAACCACAGACGATCTGGCGTTGCTAAAGTTAACTCTGCGTCAAGTATGACGCCGGCGGGAGCCAACTCTGGTGAGGAGACACCAACTTTATGGCCTTCATCGTTGGTGAATCCTGCACCAATCTGAAAATGTTAAGCATCGAGCTACCGCGCTCGAATTACAAGCCTACCGTATACTCAGCAGCGCTCAGGGTAGTTGGAATAGCGATCTGAGGTAGCGTCAGGCCACCCGACTCCTTTTGCAAGTTGAAGAGTATCGCCTTCGATGCATCTATCGGCGATCCTCCGCCGACAGCGACTATGGCGTCGCAATGGTGTTCTTTGAAGGTTCCTACACCCCTGCGAATACCAGCAATAGGAGAGTGCTGGCCGATCTCGTAAAAGGTAGCAGCGTAAGCATCGTGTTGTTGTAAGATGGTTTCAACTTTCTTCACGACATCAGTCTATCGGATAGATTGGCATCACAAGTGAGCCAGTCATTCAGCAACCGGCACGAGGGATAATCACCTTGGTGTACAAACTCTTCCCCGTGACAACCAAAGCCTTCTTTACTCCGAGAGTGTGTAGCAGCTTAGGCAAAGCTGAGGCTACCGATTCCGGTCCGTAGTACACGCCTTTGAGGGTGTCTGTCCACGCATATGAACCGTGCAAAGAAGCGGCATACTCGCGATTCATTGCACGCAAGGATAGCATAACGGTGCAACTTCAAGTTTGGGCCATAGCCTGAGATTTTATATCTCAGACTCGGACTCGCTTTAATCAGCATTGCAAATGCGGTTAGAAGGCTTAGTAACTACTAACGCGACCGACGCGGATGTTGACCAACTGCAACAACGCTCCACCAACCTGCACACTAGTTGCGCTCGGCACCGCAGGAATCTATACGTCGAGGGTCTCGAATTCTCAAAGATTTGGATCCGTGGATACTACATTCGGGTATACGACTTCCCTGAGACGTAACAGCAGCCATCAGGTGCCATCCTCACGGGAGAACAGGGGATCGGTGAGCTCCCCTCGTCGCTTCATCAGACTAGTAACAACGTACTATTGCGTGGTGCGCAAAGGGAAGAGCGTCTGAGTGTATTATGCGTTACGCCAGCGCCTTGCAGAAAGGAAGCCAGTCATCCGGTATCGAGACCGTGACCGGTCTCGTTATCTATTTGTACGGAAAGCGTCTATAAAGCTCCTCCAGGTTTCAAGTCATCATACTTCTATACTTTCATCGCCAACGAGGGCGTTCCACCCCATCTTGTTCCACATGGTACGCGCCTTTTCATCATTTACTCCACCTCTCCAAGGCAAGGAACGACGGTGGTCGTGTTTGCATAACTTGAAGACCGTTCGTGATGCTTATTACTGTCATCATGAACCCATGGATGAGAACAGAGATCAGTCTACCTGAAATTGCCGACCATGATTGTATTAATCACATATACGTTATTTGGCCTGACACCTCGGTTTGCATCGACTATTTCTTTGATCCATTTGATATGAAGACGATGTTCGGGAGGCGGTATCAAACATTACATCCGATAGACTCGAACGACTATTCAAGGACGCTGCTTCTCTTGCTCTGGATGCTATCGCTCATAAGATTTGTCTCGTTAGTCGCGAGGATCGGGGAGAATGTGGGCAGTCTACCCTTTGCGAAACCGATTATCATCCAGTCGAGACTCACAGGACAACTTCGAAAACTAGAACGATGCGAACAAATACGCTTATACAAGTATTTTGCAAAGGAGGGGCTGGTATTTTCGAGGCTGCAGCTCAGCTCAGCTCAGCTCAGCCTTCTGGATGGGATGGAGCTAGCACTTATTCCGATGGTGGACCGACTCTCGAGCCAGAAGAACCCCCGGCCCAGGTGGTACTCGATCCTATAAATTGCTGGAAGCATCTCGCCAGCAGGCGCTCGCGATCCATGTTAAGCCATCCCAGACCCTTGGATACAGTCACGGTGATGGCCCGTCGTCCATCGAATCCAGTGTCTTCTACGTATCTTTGAGTAATCAAGTCGCCCTTGATTGATTCATCTCGTTGAACGAACTTCTCTACATATCTCAATATCAAAAACATGGCAATGTTAATCCTCTCGTCACGGTTGACACGTCTGGATCTCCCATCTATGGACAAATGGCGCTTTGTGTTCATCCTCTCCCACCCAGCTCAACATTGATATGTCCACATCCACAGCTCGAAATGTGCACACCCGGATAACTGTGTGATTCTGAGCAAAATACATGATACTAATCTACTTCCTGCCCAAACAAGACCACATAGCGTCGAATCGCGTAAGTACTACTAATTGCCGCTAAATCGAGCTGATTGGATGTCGCGAACTTCGAGGAGACTCAGAGCACGATATTCCATTCCGATTACGGAGCTGAATAACCGCTATCATAGCACCATGCATTGCTAGCCATGAGTTTTGCTCAGTTTTGAAACATCTCTGCCATGACAGCACGGAGTTCCCTTGGGTTGGGCCACTCATATTCCGATACGGAATACAAAGCATATAAAACATACTCAGGATGACGATACTTTTCCACAGGTAGACTGTATGAGGCCAGTGATGGCGTACTTTCGCCATTAACTAGTGCCAGTGCACCATTCGATATCCCACCCTGATTGGAAGATTGGAGATAGCGTGCCTGCTGTGGAGGGAAGCAGGCGAATCACGGAAAACATGAGACATGCAACCTCGTCCTTTTCAGCCTCTCTTTGCAGAGCCGAACACATGTTAGGTGCGAATAAGAAGAGTTAAGTATGTTGGATGATACACCTGCTTCTCTGCAACCTCGCGTTGTCTCACGTTTATTACGCAGGACAAGGAAGAATGGGTTTGATGCATTACCGAGGTACTAGATGGAACGGAATGAACCGAATGGTCACGTCCTGCTCCTGGCGTTCGTCCAGAATGCTCGTGCTTCGGAGCTTCTAGCATGCACGTGGATATGTCCGTGAGATTCCACAACAAGTCGTGGACAGCTGAGAGCATCCTGGCCTTGACACGACAGATTGACGGGAACGAAAACAATACAAAATTGCCATTTCTTGTGCACCCGATCCTAAAATGCTCTAGCGTTGCATAAATATCCATCTGATGTTATGACGGCATCTTTGCATCTGGTGGTCAAGGCGGCCTCCCGAGTCCAGGTATCGTCGATCAATACGGTTGCAGCCTTCCAGGTGAAGGCTGTTTGCCAAACGACATATAGGGCGATAATGCAAGCACGGATGTGGCATGGACTCGTTTCTTCGGAAGCGTCATCTCGTTGCAGCAAAGCTTCCGGCGAGAGTCAAGAAATTGAATGGCGATATTTCAGAAGAGGATCTGTGAAAAGACTAACCCACTGGTCTGGGTATTTAAATTTCGTCATGAACACGTTGGCATGGATATCTCATCGATCAGCGGCTACAAAGTTACACTCACAGGATCCCTAGGTTAAAGGGGTAACTTAAATGTGTACCATGGAGTAGTATGTAACCTGAATCGACACGTTGTAAACGCATTGTGAAGCGGTGCTAGTAGTTGGAGGTATTTTTGCGAAAGGAACAACAGCAAGGCAGGGGTGAGGTGGGAGACAGGCCAGCATGCGATTGAGGTTGCGGCTATGGATGGATTAGATTGTGAATTGAATATCATGTCCAAAGTCGATGACGGAGGCAAAATTCAAGTCAACACGTGCCCCACCAAATCCGTAGCTTTTCTAGCCGCTCTCTTGGCTGTTCTCCTTCAGCAATCTCCCTACGATACCCTTCAACGGATATCATAAAAGCAATTTTGACAAGGGGGAGGTAGTACATCGCTATATGCTTTTACCTGTTGTCTAGCTAACAATAGTCTCTTTCAGTCTTTCTTCCCCTCATCATCATGGAACAGGACCAGCAGCCATCACGAGCTGAACAACGAATGCAAGCTGTCTTAAAGCTTAAGCGAGCTGCTTCACTGCCGCGAATGAAAGATGGCAGACGGCCACCTATGCATGTAGAAGCAGTCAGTGAAGGAGAGAAGGGAGGGAGTGACGACGACAAGGACGACGCTACACCGCCTGAATTAACTGTCGAACCGCCGATGGAGGTCGAGATGGAGCCAGACATAGAGGCAGAGGCTATAATTGACGAAGGTGAAGGGACCATTTCGCCAGAGCCGGCGACTCGGCCAAAACGACGTACTCGCTCTCGTTCTCGATCGAGAGGCTCTAAAGATTTCAAGGGGAAGTTCAGAGGTACACAGTCGCCTACGCCAAGTCCTTTCATTGCTGGAGACTCTTCACAAGACGAAGAGCCACCTTTTCATCCACCGTATAATATAGCAGATGTGGCGCCTCTGCTGTCCCCAATTCCATCTCATTTCGCCGAGCTACAGAGATCCCGTCTATTGTTACGGTCACCCACCCCGATGTCCCCGGAACCTTCATTCTATCCAGGCTCATCGCCATCGACGCCACTCTTACCCTCATTAGAAGCTTTGCAACGAGGTCTTTTCCGCTCCAACAGCGCCTCAAGTAGTCACACAGCAGGCCGGATGATGGCTATGCATAAACTGACGGGTGGCACCGAAGTTTATGACCCTTCAACTTCCCCTACACCGCCGCCACTTCCGGGGAAGCTTGGCCGGAATAATACAGTTTCTGGAGGAGAACGCGTCGCAGCACGTCAATTCATGCTCAGTCGATTAGGAGGAAGGTTCAAGGACGCTGAGGGAGACCAAGTTGGTGGAGGTGATGACAGATCTGCACCTTCCCCCACTCCGCCTAAACGCAAGCGGCGTCGATCGCGTAGGGGGTCTGCGAGCGCTAACACAAATATTTCTGACTCCGAGTTCCTTTCTACCTCTCCGAACACGCCTGTTCCTCCTGCAACGCCTCTGCCAATAGCCTTTGACAACTTTGTGGAGCTTCGGGCTGAATCTTCAACCCCTTACGGAGCTGCGAATACATCGAATCAGGACATCGAGCAAGCACCTGAGCCTCCCCCTGTTGAAGAGGAAGTTCTCGATGTCGCTGACCAAGAGAAACCTGAACCCCCAAGGCGGCGGAGTGTGGTAGTGGAAGAAGACGACGAAGAACGGTATCCCCCCGTTCGGGTATACGATACACTACCAATTCCTGCGGTTCAGCGCAACCTCGTCCGCGCGTCCTTGCGCGTAGCACACACTTCAGACGCTCCTTTCAACGGTTCTGCTGATTTAACAGCAGTTAGTGTGCCAGTGTATATGAACCAGCGGACGCCACCGGGGAGTGGCTCTTTCCCAAGTAACCCATTCACCACACCATTGAAAGAGGTATCATCTCGAGACGACGACGAGGAGCAGGTCGTATATCATGCGGACTCATATCGGCCACGCACGCCGTATAATGAAAGTTTCGACCGTGAAATTAGCTGGATCGCTGACCCAGGTATAGATCTTGTACAATGTAAATGATCTAACTCATGTTTTTTTTTTCAGTCCCTGTTCACACTGGCGTAGAGGAGGAAGACGTTGATCAGAATAAGGAACGGAAACAAGTAGTAGAGGAAGAGGATCAATCTTTTGACGACCCGTTGCTCTCTCGTCGATCATCAAACGAATTCTCTCGAGGGCATGAAGTGTACGATGACACTTCACCCCGCGCCTCCTCTGATTCGAAGAGTTTAGTCGTAGAATCGGAAACGTCTATACCATCCTACCCTCTTTCCCCCGCCCTTTCACAAATAGCGTCCATCACTCCTGCTAGTGATGACTCGACGTCTTTCCAAACCTATCCAACACGCCTTTCCGTCGTTTCCCGCTCAGGCGAATGGGACGACCGCATGACGAATCCAGATGTTTCCCCAAAACGAAATGGCACCTGGGAGAAGATGAGTACTTTCATAAGGACCGGCTCGACTAGTGGACGTCGTTCTCGTACAAACAGCATTCGTGAACGGCGAGTTCACACAGACTCAAGCATCAGTCGCGAAAGTGGCGCCAGTATCACAAACCCCAAACCAGACAAAGGCGAGCCAATATCAACACCTGCGCAACAACCGCCACAACCGTTAATGCAATCACCCTCTGCCTCGACGTCAATTATATCGCTGGCGTCTCATGCACAGCGAGGTGGTGTGTCTCCGGTTCCCACTGCTTCCACAGCAGATTTGGCAAAGTACCAAGACGCAAAATTATTCCCCTTCCCCGGAATGATACACCTGGAGGAAAAACGACGGGCGAAAGGTCTGCCATCTGCTTCTGCTTCGAGTCCTGATATAGCTACTGGTGGAAATGATGAAGAATCAGTTCTCCCATCTCCCATCTCCCCCGGACAAACCCCTGAAATGACCAGAGAACGCAAACTGTCCCACCAGGCCTCTGATACTCGCCTCGTTACCAAGTATAACCCTTCTGGTGTTTCACCATCACAGCCTGATCATTTCAATGTTATGCCACAACCTCCCACTCAGAATGGTGGCACCTTGAACCTGAAACTTCCAATGACCTTACCCGGGGTAAAGCAATGGCTAAGCAAAAACAACAAGAAGAAATTCGTGTCACCTGTTATCACTCCTCCGTCTTCGGTACCAGCGTCACCTCCAGCTGTTGAGGTGAAACCACTTCAAACCATCAAAAGGAAACCTTCGCTTTCAGATCTCCTTCGGCGGAAGGATGGTGAATTAAGTGCAGACTGGGAGGAGATCAACAACACACCTACAAGCACAAGCGGCGACACAGTGCTTGGCACTCAGAATTCTGAATCTGTGGCTAGCGTGAGTGACGGCCCTGCACTCCATAGAATATCAGTGACCCGCGCCGAGCATCCTGATACGGAAAAGACACCCAAGGCGAGAAGAGTAGCACCGCTCGCTGACCAAAACACCCAGCATTATGACGAGCCTGTTTCACCTGTGCCCCGATCAGATCCACTGTCTTCGACGCCCGATCCCTCTTCCTCCTTGAGTGATTACCCTGCTCATTCTACCTCCGAATCGTCTTCCACAACTTCATCACAGTATTCATTGCGTGGTGCCGGATCTCAAGGAGCTGTTATCCTGGAGCGGCTTGAGGAAAATTTAGCTCGAGGATCTCGCAGTGCTATCTGGGCATCTGCTATTGATGATCCCGCTCGGAAACTATTGCTATCGTCCCCGGTTGTTCAGGTCGTCAACTCCAACCACGTCAAAGACCGGTTCCTTCTATTGTTCAATGACATCTTGATCATAGCCAAGCCCATAATCCCAGACCAGGATGCCTTCACCGAACCCCTCAAACCTAGCCCACTGGACAGAAAGTTTGTTGTCAAAAGCGTTGTCATGCTTCATCAGTTGCGCTTCCACGCCGACCGTACAGACCAACCGATCAAGTCATCCCCACGCAACCCAGCAATTAAATCCTTCGTGCATCATTTTGCGAAGGATCCAGATCTTGCAGTCAACTCCCTTCTATCAAAGCCCGGGACGACCGACGATCCCGTTGCACTCGGGCAGCTCTTGTTCAGAACTTTGGATCTAGATCGGGCTCGACTTGGAGATTATCTGTCTAAACGGTCATCAAAGACCGTATTGAAGGCCTATCTGGACAGTTTTAGATTCTTTGGTCTGAGAATAGACAGAGCCTTGCGGGTTTTCCTTCATTCGATGGCCATGCCGACGAGGACAGCTCACCATCTAGAATATATCCTTGACGCTTTCGCTGGTCGGTGGTACGACGCCAATTCAGGGATAGTGGAATACGATAAGGATACTGCTCACCGCTTGGTGCGCGCCATTGTTCAACTTAACGATCTACTCCATGGAGGTATTGCCTATGAACCGGGCCCTACTGAATACGAATACCCGCAACGTGATGTAACCAGCAGGGATTTCCTAGAGGCATTCCGAAGGTATGACCCGAGGTGCTTGGTGTCGGATGACCTGCTGGAGGACATATACGAGTCCATTCGCCGCGAGAAACTCTCCCAATCCCGAAGCCCTGCTCCAGGTGGCATTGCAGATATCATTGTTGTGATTAAGCGTGCAATACCTACGCGATTAACATGGAAAATGCAATCCGAACCCATTGTACTGCGAATACCACATGCCGACCCCCACTTAAGTATCAGACTCTACGGTCACGACTTAGTGTTTGACCCTCCTCTCCTGACCTTCGCGAAATCCCCTGAGGCTTCATTCCGTGTTACGGGAACTTCCCTGGGTTCAAAGTCAATAGTTATGCGACGATCAGGTCCGAATGCGCTCAGCTACACTGGTCTTCCCTTGAGCACCACAGTTGTAGTCGAGCGTGCATTCATGCGCCATACCTTTCAGGTGGCTTTCTTGAGTCATAATGGGATCAAACGGAGGTACATGTTCAGTGTCGATGATCCACTCATCCGGCACCAATGGGTGCTATCCTTGAGGCGACATGTTGATCAAGCTTCGGTGTTGTATGCATCGTCAAGTTCAGGATCGTCCAAGTTCCAACGAGCTGTGGACGAGCTCGCGTTTCGAGCCCTGCAGGGAACGTTGTCTCCAACGTGCGCCCCTCGCGTCTCTCAGCGGCTGAATGAATCTGGTCACAACGTTAGCCCTCGTTCCTCTGCGCAGAGTGGGTTTCAAACATCCTCACACATTCGGTCAAAGTCACGGAGTAAATTATACCACCGACATGGGGCAGGGAAAAATGAGCCAGATCTCTCGTCTAGCTCTGTTGAAAGGGATGACTACCCTGGATCGGACGACAATACTCAGCCACGTAGTGAAGGCCCTCTTTGGACTGCTCGAGAACTAGAGATGCATTGTCTGCGTAATAGCTCGATTGCATCTGTGTTGTCCTATCTCCAGATCATAACTCCTGAGAACGGGGAACCTACCAGCTCATAGCCTCGACCTTACTTCTCTGATTTCTAGTGCGTGTTTTTCCCTTGGATTTAGAGCTGGTACTCAACTTAAATCTTCTTCAGACTTGATGTAATCTAGCGACTTATCCATGCCGGTGACTTGATCCATGAACTAATAATGCAACTTTTTTCCCCCACAAATACGTATACTATGTCTACGGACACCATCGTACTAGCCTTTGCAATTCCTATATAACTCTCAAGTTTTTTTATCATGTGTATGTAATGTAGTACCCGTTAACTTCTGCAGACCTCAAGCCAGTACTATTTTACTTTTCCCAGTTGGAGTCATTCTATCAAAGCGTGGAAGGAGCAATAAACACGAGGGAGTTGTCCATTCGATGCTAATCTTGGACGTCTAGAATCGCCATTAGCATCATGGACAACCCTCCACTCACTGGCAGAACTTGAACTATCATAGTGCGCAACCTGGATCTGTTACAGGCTTCGCGAACGACGCAGAATTCCTCCACCAGTCTGCGTCTTATTCACGAACCACACTATTAGTATGACGCCAATATTCTATGGAAGTCACCATCCTCCTAAATCTGCCCGTTTCTCGAAGGGTACTTAAGGGTGCGAAGGAAGGATTCTAAACAAAATGATGGAGTATATAGGCGGTTTAATTTTCTCTAGGTTCTGTTCTCGTAGGGTCTGAAGACTAGAATAAATTATTTAGTTCAAGTTGTGGCACGACAGGCGTTTCCAGCAGATAATCAAAGCTTCTGACTATCGTTCTCTGTGATACAAGTTATTGTCATCTCTGAACTACTCGGAGGGTCTCGCACGATGTCCTCAGATCTGTAGTTTTAAAATCGCCTCGGCCACTCACTCGCCTTTATTGGTATGATCATGGACTCCACGCAGAACATCATGGCACTTGTCCAGATCAATCATTTATGTTGCCGATTATCATCATATTTTCCCGTGAATAGCTTGTCCAACGCTGAAAGGTTCCGACCGAGACAATCAGTTGATTCATGGCGCAACCTTTCAACGATACGCCGTTGAACTTGGAGTCCGTAAGCGAAGAGATAGGCGTATCTTAACCAGGTATTCGCCGAGTATGGATGTTAATGTGCCTTAGCAGGACAAACGTAGACTGGCGGGAGGTAGTAGAGTCACACTGAAAACGTGACCGTGACAACACAGCTGGATAACAAAAATTGTTTGTTACTACGCATGTTGCCCCCCACTACGAGCTCATCTCAGTTTTGAGTTTCACAATCCTTTTTTAAATGCGCTGGCCTTAGCCCTTTTGATACCACACGATAGCCGGCTCTAAACCTAACGACTCGCCTGGCAGAACTGGTAGATGGCTCGTGTTTACGCAGATGTGAACGCGACTCTTGGCGAGTCTTGGTACGACTATGGTGAGCTGCTCTGCGTTTTTATGCATTTATGCGTTTATTCGCTAAGCACTACTTGGCCTATATAGATAATTTTCGGATCGATTGGAGTCGGCCAGAGAGGTACGAAATCGTCCGGCGTATAGGTGGGGGAAAGTATTCCGAGGTGCGTAGTAGTGTGTTGGGTCCATTGCCTGCTAATCTTTGTCAGGGTAGGTTTTTGAAGGCCTTGACATGTTCAGCCACGAACAATGCGTTATCAAAGTCCTGAAACCTGTTGCAACCAAAAAAATCAAACGGGAGATAAAAGTTCTTCGAAATTTGACGGGTGGTCCCAACGTGGTTGCCTTGATCGATGTTGTTATTGATTGTGAGTCTTGCATATCGTTTTATCTTAGATCATGTTTCGTAATCGCGCAAAGCCTCGAGCCGATACCATAGTTTAGTCATGGAGTACATCGAAAATACCGAGTGGAAACAACTACTTCCAAGTTTAACCGAAATGGACATCAAATACTATACATTTCAACTTTTGAAGGTATGATGTCAGCTACCCTCATCGGACGGGCTGAGTGAAATCATCTTCAGGCGCTGGATTTTGTTCACGCGCACGGCATAATGCATCGAGACGTAAAACCTGGGAATGTGATGGTCGATTGCCTAAGCCGGAAGGTATGATTCCCTTCCCTCTCGTATGAATGATTGACAATAAAGTATCTTCGTAGCTCAGGCTAATTGACTGGGGATTGGCGGAATTCTACCATCCGGGAACGGAATACCACATCCGTGTAGGATCTCGATACTATAAAGCTCCGGAACTGCTAGTTGGATACAAGCTATACGATTATAGCCTAGATATGTGGAGTGTCGGATGTATGCTTGCTTCTATGGTGCGTATACAACCTATTTAACTTACCCCGCGGCAACTTATTTTCCTACAGATTTTCCGTCGCGAACACTTCTTCCGCGGGACGGACAATAATGACCAGCTGTTCAGGATTATGAAGACGATAGGGACGGAACACTTTGATGCCTATCTGAAGAAATATAGTATCCACTTCGAGACGGACCAAGACTCTTTACTCACAAAGTTGGTTCACCCGGATTATGTGGGGATAATGCTTGTTGAATGTTTCTACAGTTATGTCAAGCTGCCATGGTCGAAGTTTATTACTGCAGAAAATCAGCCACTGGCCTCAAACGAGGGACTAGACCTAATTGATAAATTATTGAAATATGATCACCAACAACGGCTCACGGCACGGGAAGCACAAGCCCACGTGTATTTCAGTGAGCATTTAATCTCCCATCTGATCCTTCCGTTCAATCTTTCTTCCGGCCATAGACTCGGTACGCCTTGAGGCGACTTCGACCAAACAGGATCCGGTCAGCGATTCTGGATTCTCTTCTACATGAACTTGAACTCGTGCCTTCGCCTTTCGCCTTTCGCATCGACCTCACTAGGCGAGGTTGCTAGAATATCTCATGGAGATTGTATTCTGCATTATGATACCATACCTATCTTACTTTATCAATTTTTATACTACCAAGGGGAATCCAATAGCCTGCCGAAAACGTGGTTCTACCTGTTGCGTGACACAAGGCGTACAACGAGGCACTAAGATACGAAACGCTTGCATGATGTATCATGCATGGTCATCACGCCGTCAGCACTGCGTTTTACCAGAACGCATATATGCATTGCCTCCAAGTACTATCAATCACCACATCAAAACCATAGTCGATTGCACAAACGAATACGAAGATGACAGCCTTACATGGTCGCATTCCAGCACCCTATAACAACCGGTCCCAATACAACCTGCACTCCCAGACAGAACCTCTACCAAGGACTTCTACTCGTCCTCGACGTTACCGAGAAGCTGACGTCGACACTGAGCCCTGGCACCACATGGCACACACATACGAGTGGGTTGTCGAGCAGGAGTACATGACGGTCGATAAACGTGGGAGGAAGACGGAACAATGGATCCTGGAGCAGGAGATCTTCTTGACGAGGAGTGATCAGGGGCCGATACAGAGCCCAACAGCTCAGCGAAAGATGTGGGAAGAGGTGGCGTATGCGTATGAAATTGAGGCAGAAAGGTGGATGAGGCATGAGGAAGAAACCAGACGGAGAGCGGCAGAGAGGGAGAGGGAGAAGAGACGAATTGTGCAGGAGGAAATACGGAAGATCGAAGCACGTATCCGATACAAACAAGAAATGGAGAGACGGAAGGCAGCAGAAGTGAAAGCCAGAGCATACGCAGAGCTCAAAGAACGCGAAAGACGGAGTAGGTTGAGAGTGGAAAAAGCGACAATCGACGCATGGAATGACTACGAAGAGAGATGGAGCACGCTCGCCACGTCATCCGAGGCCCTTACATTCTCTTCAATTCCATGGCCGATCATCTCACCACCTGCAAAGGCAGAAGACATCACGCCAGGAGCCATTGAGCAGTTCCTGTTCTCCTCCCTACATTCGCGAGGCCAGACACGAAAGGACAGGATCCGTAGTGCGCAACTGCGGTGGCATCCAGACAGATTCCGGCGCTTGATGGGAAGAGTCACAGACGAGGATAAGAGCGGGGTCGAGGAGGCTGTCGGGATTGTTGCACGGTGCTTGAACGATCTAATGGCTCGGGAGAAACGATGAGCTCTGGCCGCCAGGCACAGGTGTACCTTACGTAATGTATTGTTGACACATGTTTGATTCCCCTGAATGTGATTAATAATTTTATTAAATTTCTTGAACTTGTATAATGTTCTCTCGACTGACCCGTCTTTCCCTTCGACGGTGTCTGCATACCGTTCCTCCTCGTTTACCCTACTCGTATAGCCGTCTACGTTTCACATTGGGCGCATCCGCACTAGTTGCTGCGACATACTTGTCATGGCGCCTGACATCCGACGGTCATCGAATAGCGTTGGATAGTGGACCAACTCGTGAGGCATATCATATTGATTGATCCACAAGTCATCCTAATCTATTCCCAACAGCCTCCAACCACAGCTCCCAAAAATTATCGGCTTTGCAAGATCCTGCTCCCGAATTGGGCTCCGATAGCTCTCTTACTTCCCATCCTCCTTCTCCTCAACCAGAACACGAAACCCCCGTCGAGAGTCCAAACTCTGAAGCATCAGAAACGACTACATCTCCTCCAGATTTTCAAGAAGATGCGTCATCGGACAACGGCTCCGTGGGCGCGTTCAATCCCGTCACTGGCGAAATCAATTGGGATTGCCCTTGCCTCGGAGGAATGGCACATGGCCCATGCGGTCCCCAATTCAGGGACGCCTTTTCGTGCTTTGTGTTCTCCGAGGAGGAACCGAAAGGCATTAACTGCGTCGACAAATTTAAAGCAATGCAGACTTGCTTTAGGGAGCATCCTGAAATTTACGGAGATGGTGCGTGAGATTCAGTCTTGCGTTGCCATTCGGTGATACTTATGCGTTGACGCCGATTCAGAGATAATGGATGATGACGAGGCTGAGGCACCTTCGGCTTCCCCTGTGCCCGCTCCTACGGAGAGTGACCCTGTCACGCCGCCAACTACCAGTGTACCCGAAAAGCTCGTTGATTCTGCATCGACAGGTATTCCTAAGCCTCAGACGCTACAGGCTCAGAAAAGTCCCCAGCCACGGGCCTCCACTGCACGCTGAATCCATATTCACATGCCAACTTGATATTATTATCGTTTAAACACCACTCACTCACCCTTCCCTTCAGGGAGGGAGGGAATATAAAGATTCAGATAATTCTACAGATAAATGGAGAAGGTATACGACAGCACGCGAGGAATACAGAGGATTCCCCAAATGCGATATGTAAGACGAAAACAAAAACAAGATTAGTCCACTCTGAATCTTTTCTCGACGACACGATCTTTGACTTTATATCCATTTGTGGAGAATACTTTGGATCTCAAGAACGGCGTTATGTCGAAAATGTCATGTTCTTTTGCCTAAGCCAAAGCATCAGTGCTAATGTCCAGAAGGGTACAACCTCACGTACTCTCTCCTCAAGCTCGGTCAGCTTGACGGTAACAAGCTCCGGGTGCTCGTACTTCTGAAGCTGATGCATTTTGGCTTTATCCTTGATAAGCCCACCAAGCAAGAAGGCCAACAACTCTTCGTGGTCCTTTGATTGAGTGAGATACTTTCTAAATCCCTACCAAACGACATTTGCTTCAGAATCTGAACGACGGGAGAAGGAGAAAGAACTCACTCTCTGTAAGGTCTTCTTGATGCTCATTTTCTGTGCGCTGACAAAGCTGCCGACCGCAACCTCAATAGCGAGATCGATATCGTCCGCACGTACGTACTCCCTGAGAGACATTTTTGCGCTGGCCTCTGCCATCCTAATCATGCTTTCCAGGTGCCGCACTGTGATTGGGTACGAGCCGGTAGCCATCGACTCCCGCCGCAGATCAGCAAACAGCCGGGCGAGCTTTTCCTGGTCAAGGTCAAAAAGCTTAGGCCGAATCTTTTCCCTTGCGTACATAATGTATTTGCGAAGAATATCCTGCGGAATAATCTGCGTAAAAAGCAATCAATATACAGAACCTGGTTGATGATGGGGCTTCCTTACGTCTTCATCCAACGAGGTGCCCACATCCATCTCCTCGGTCTCTTTCTCAAACTTGGGGTGGCTCCGCAAATGACTCCCAACTACAAACCTCGCCAACAGTTCATCCATAACAGGATCAACCGTATCCTTCACCACACACAACACGTCAAACCGCGACAAAATAGGCTCCGTCAATTCCACGTTCTGCTGGAATGGAATTGTGGGGTTGTATCGCCCCCGGATAGGATTAGCCGCAGCTATGATTGCACAACGCGCTTGTAGTGTTGTCACGATACCTGCTTTAGAAATGGAAATGGATTGCTGTTCCATTGCCTCATGGATGGACGTTCGGTCCGCATCGTTCATCTTGTCAAATTCGTCGATGAGGCAAGTTCCCTTATCTGCGAGAACAAGAGCTCCACCTTCCAGCGTCCACTCTCGTGTGATAGGGTCTTTACGAACACTGGCGGTCAGACCTACAGCCGAAGCGCCTTGGCCTGTGGCGAAGACGGATCGGTGAGCCGTCTTTTCGACATACTTGAGGAATTGAGATTTGGCTGTTCCTGGGTCGCCGAGGAGGAGAACATTGATGTCACCTCGGATGCGATGCTTGTGGTTGATATCTTTTGTGACGCCACCAAACAGAGAAAGTGCAATGGCTGTTTTAATGTCTTCGTGGCCGTAGATGGAGGGAGCAATGGATTTAATGATGCGTTTCCGGATCCGCTCATCGCGTGCGAGGGCACGCATCTCCTTTTCGTCCTCCTCTGTAAGCCTGAAGGCAGCAAAAAGGTCTTCTTTCTTGTTTACGTGATTGGCCTCGATGATGGTGGAGAAAACAGGAAATCCATTCTTGGAATTGAGAGAGGCATCAAAATTGTTGCGATATACACCCGTAACTTCCTAGGAGGAGGTTGGTGCAAGATCAAGAGGATATACTTTGACACGTACAACTTCTTCCCCTGGTTTCGCGCTGTCTATAAGATCCCAGAGAAGAATGACCTCTCGGTGTCTTGGAAGACGACCTGCAGGAACAGAGCCTGGGGACTCTTGCAAAGTCAGTTTTTGGTAATTGCGATAAATCGTCTGCCCAACACTGAGTTAGTAGAGGCTTGTGGCTGATTGAGAGGACAAACCTGTTCAGAATTTACTGGGAATGGACCTTTGCTTTCGCAATTAGCACAATAACTAATTTTGACTTCCTTGGTTGCATCCTGATAGAAGGGACCTAGAACTGCACCACACTTGCGGCAATCGAATTTGACGTATTTCAATTGTGGGAACACTCCACTTCGACGGGTCACTACGCCTGACACACGGACGAGGTTGTTCAAGTTGGCTCGACGGAGATCTCGCAGAGTGGAGCTCAACGGAAGGTCAGAGATGCGAACATGGACCTCAGAGTGAATGCGCTGGTAGGATGGATAGTAAACGAGAATTGCGTTGAGAGCGACTTCGTCAAGGATCTCCAGCATGGCAGTGGGCGAGTTTGTTAAGAAGTACGCCAAAATGGGTTTAGAGAGCGCGAGATGGAGATATGACACTTCGAGGGATTCCGCGTTTGCTATGGAGAAATTGATTAACACACAGATGGTGGTTGTGAATTGTTTGAATCTTACTTTCACCAAGATTACGGATTCTTTGGCCATAAACCGAGGCACCGTGTTCGTCGACATAAGTCATTAAAAACTGGCGAAAGTGACGAACTATGGAGCGACGGACGCGTTCATTTGCAATCCACTCTACGATAGACTTTGCTTTGATGTCACTTAGTTGTTCAAGTGGAAGTTCCTGAACACGAGATTAACGAAGATGATTAGACAGAAGCTTATTAGAGGGCAAGATTGACTTACGTCTTCAACACCATCTAGATCGTCCAAATCGCGTCGTTCGTCATACTGACGTCGGGTGCGACGTTTCATGCGGGAAATCCCCAGCCCATCATCCATTTCATCATCATCGTCCAGGTCACCATCGCTACCGAGAAAGGCGGGCATCCTAGATCGACGGGCAGCACGCGAACCTCGTTTTCCGGTACGTTCTTGTTGATCTCGACGCGCCATTTTGCGTTCGGCAGCGCGACGAGCTTCTGGTGTCAGCTCGTCCATATCCTCATCGTCGTCGATGCCAGCGTCTGAGTACCTGTCTAGAAGATCGTTTGAAACATAGTCTCTGTGAGAAGAAGATGAGAAACGAGAGGACAGTGAATGATGAAAGGAGATGGCACTCTGCAAGATTCTCTGGAGCAAAAAGGTCTTCTCCTTCAGCATCGTCGTCAGGGTCCTGTTCATCATCTATGTCCCGAATCGCATCGCGTTCATCTAAGCTATCATCGGTGTCTGAGAAAGGGGGAGGTGGTGATGAAGGGGGTAGAGAGGAGTGAGAATCACGACGCGTAGGAGTACGACGAGGTGGAGGGGATGATCCTGGAAGAGGGGAGATTGACCTCTGACGCTTTGAACCACGAGGAGCAGACTGATGGGCCAAGTTTTTGTTATCATTAGAGACGCGTAACGATTGAAAATCAGACTCACCATTTAAACAAAATTCAAAATTCAACGCGACCCAGGCTCAGCCTCAAGTAATTTATCTTTAAGCGGAGCTTCAAAACGCGTCAACAAAACAAAAACATAAAAAAACATAACAATTAAAAATGCATTAAGGGGGAATCGAACCCCCGGCGGGTCGAAATCCGCAGAATGGCAACGACCCAGGTTACCACTACCCCATTAATGCTTGTGCAAATCGTTGTAGTCAGGCTGTCTTACCTTGAAAACAATCATAATCGATATATCATAGAACATAATTGTCATTTAAAATTTAGGATGCAACCCGTAACTTATTAGGACGTCGACGCTGCTCTGCAGACTGACCCTGCTCTTCCATCTCCTCTACACAGGAACGACCTCTATCAGCCGATAAATAATGGGATCGCGGTGGTCCATCGCGTTGCGGTTGGCAACGCATGGGATTTTGCATCATCACCTGCGATCCACGTCCCACACCTGGAACATACAGAGCCCCTCGATTAAAAGAACTGCGCTCTTTCCTCCTTAAATGAGTCGGTGCTGGGAATGGTTCAGGCAGTCCTTGCTCGGGTCCTGGCTCAGAGTAGAAGATTTTGGGCCTCCAAGCCTCTCGCTCGTCCATGATACACGAGTTTTTGAATTTTTCCACCAACGCCTCTTTGCCCCTTCAAAACTAAAATGAGCAACCTACCAAACGAGAAACGTCATAAAACGTACTGGTAGTTGGCATAGCTCATCTGTAAAACCTTTTCACTCGAAAACATGTTCCTAGTTGAAGTGATCACAATTTTCTTTGTGCCTCAACAAAATCAAGCTAAAGTGACTTACCATTTCTCTCCGAGCTTCGTCTTTGCGAAGAGCAGCAAGTCTTGCACGTCAATAAAGTTCACAAATGCGTATCCAACATTGCACCCTGGAACCAACACATCAACAGTCACTCGATATGAAAACAAGCGACATACCATTCTGAAAATCCATCCGAAGGTATAAAAAGTCAATTTTACGAGGGCAGACTTTCCCGATGAACGTAACCAAGTCCTTGTCACTCATTTTGTTTGGAATGTTCTTGATCATAACAGTAGTACGAGTATCTTGACCATCCTCGATCCGTGCAAGATTCAGTTGATTACGTTCTGGGGGAGAAGACGGCTCTCGCGTGTTATTTGTAGAAGATCGTGGCGAAGTTGCACGGCCGGTCAAACGAGATGAAGACGGAGATGAGGAAGGAGGATCCGTCCGGTAAATGACATCATTCATATGTGTATGAAGAGTTGAATCCATCTGCAGCAGAGGTGGCTCAGGTTTTAAGGGTGGACAGTAAGGGCCATAACTTCCAGGCACCTGAACTGGTGTAGGATAAAATGGAACACTGTGGAACCCTTGAGTGACCATGCTGGGTGTAAACCAAGTCTCGCCCGCGGCTGCACGAGAATGAGGAATCATCGATTGCTCAAAAGAATTCGCTATATTCATAGTGTGATTGGCTGGAAGGGTGTGATGGTTGTCATAATGATATCCAGTTCCAAACATGGGAGCAGGTGGGGGAAGCGGAAGGCTTGGAGGAGGAGGTGCTAATGACGATTGCTGCACAGGGGAATACATCGGCGACCGCGGTTGGTAAGTGTAACAATCACCAGAGGCGCCCCGCGAAGGACAGTAATAACATTCCTGATGAGTGCCCGGCAGTTGGGCGAGGGGTATCTCGCCTCCCCAAGTGACCGAATTACCATCCGGCACGCGGCTGGCTCGCTCAGGGCTATGCAAATACTCCCCACTGTACCCTCCGTCAAAATTGGTTCCGGGAAACACATGCATTCTCCCAATGGCATCAAAAGTAAATTGGCTAGATGGTTGTCGGATTTGATGACCTTGCGGTACTGTAGTCGCATCGCTACCTCCCGCGGGCATAGACGTGTAGAAGACAGTCGGAGAAGGGATATCGGGATGGGACGAGGAGATATGCGTAGGTGACGGAGAATACAATGTCGCATATCCATCGTGGCTTGCATTGACGCTTCGTGGTCGAGATTGTGGAGGGTCGGTATACAAGAATCGCTCCCGCGTCTGGGAAGACTGACCTGGCGGCCCAAGTTGCAACGGTCCATCTGGCGGGTACACGGCCGTTCCAGCAGACGTTGGAAAGGGAATAACATTTTTGGGGAAATCGTTGGAGACATCGGAAGGCGCAGAAACGTAAACTTGCGCCTCTAGTGCATGTTGGCTTCGGGGTGTCCGATTTTCTGAACGGTCTCGTCCGGAAACTCGGAGATACATGCCGAACAGAACCTGCCCGTGCAATCCGGCATAGGCTGCATTAGCATCGCGAAGGTCGTAATACTCCACATGAAACACCTTCACATAAGGCTGGTATCATCCAGATATATATATATATATATATTTATCAGCCTAACGAATGTCATGCAAAAGGGCACTTGCCTTCATCGGATCAACATCCTTCGTAAGCGAGAACGACTTGATACTGCCATACGATTTTAGCAAGCTCTTCAGCATCTTGAGGTTGATCCCGTCAACCGCCAGTTTGGCGACATCTGCTTCATCTCCTGACGTTGAGACAGTGTACTCGCTGGAGCTACTTTCTTCATCTACACTTCTGTCGTCCACAATTCTAATCTCTTTACCATCGCACGTTGTGGCAGCCTCCCTCCCCTCCGCCAGGAGGAAGAAGCTCCCATCTGTAGCCGAGAGAAAGGCCGAGGCCCCAATGGTCTATTCAAATTTGTTAGATCACTGCGGAGGCGGTAGGGACAGGAGCACCACCTACTTCCGCGAGTTTTTCAGCGCTCATGAACTCACAAAAAATCCACGACTGGGTGCCATCCGTCGTTTGCTCATGGCCAACGCAATCGGCCAGAGGGCCATTTGATGGAACAGAAAGAATCTCCTTCGCTCTTGCTGCGTGTCGGGAGTCAAAAAATGCCAACATTACGACTCCATGCGACTTTTGGCAACGAACGAAAACGCCTTTAATGGAATCATCACCCAAAGCTCCGGACTGACCATCAACAGGGGGCACTGGCAAGGTGTTCCGGTGTTCAGCAGACTGGGCGTGTGTAGACGTTAGGCAATCAACAAAGGCGGACCTGAGGACTTGAGGTGATGCCTGACTAGAAATGTTACCTACCTACAGAGAAGAAGTAAAGAATTACATGTAAAGATTAGATTAACCTACAAGTAAGAACCGGGTGGCCTCTTGGTTCTCCTCATCGCCGCGTGGTTTGCTAGAGGTTTCAAGAGTAGAATCAGCCAAAGGTTCTGCATTACTCGTAGAGTCGATGCTAGTGGCTGTCCTCAAGCTAGATGACGGTGTCAAAGGCGGGGTAAGGAGCGAATGTCCGTGTTCTCGGTCGACACGACGGCGCCTTTGAATTTTCACTGGCTGAGTATTAGGCATAAATATATCGTCAAAAGAGAGTGTTCCGCGGTGTTCTGTGGCCTTTTGTGATTCAACAGGTGAAGAAACTGATCCATTGCTCATAATAACGGGGGGCGTCGAAGGGCGTTGAAGTAGCTCACGAGTGACGTCTTCGAACTGCGGGGGAGTGGGACCAGAATGAGGCGGAAACCTGGGTGAAAGTAATTCAATAATGCCAAAGGGACACATGAGCGATATATGACGGACCGAATGTTCGGCAGCGATGGAGAATGTTGAAGGCGAGGAGGTTGAAGGCGAGTAACCTTACTTCTGTCCACGTTGATGGGACTCTCTCTAGCTTGACTAGGCACTAAGTCAATACTGGATCTCAAGGGAGAGTTAGCGTTAGAGGTGGACATTATGGTGTGGTGGGGAGGTGCCCGTGCAGGACGCAAGAAGGTATATGGAAGAAAAAGAATTGGAGAATGGGAGGGACGGAGATGGAACCAAGGTAGAAGCACAAGTTTGTTAATTAAGGTGTTCAATTGACGTCAAAGAGGCCGGAGAAGCATCGACGTCGCCATCGACGGCAAGAATACCGAGTCACAGAAGGCTTGCAAGGATTTGCGGATCTGGAAGTCGCCCTGGTGGCGCGCCGTTGCTAAGAGGATATCCTGGACAGATAACAAACTTGATGAGAGTTATATCCAACATGCTGCCCGCGTTCAGGTGGACTAGGAGGTAGGGGTCCCGGACGAACGATACTAGATTGATCATTGGAACAGGCAGCGTGACGGCCTTTTGACCATTCTCCCCCCAAACTGTACCCCCAAAACGCTGATCACTGGCGCTCGAGAAAGACATCAAAGCTTGTGAGTGGAAATATATAGAAAGGAAGGTACCATAATCCTAGTTATCGCATGTAAAGCGCACTTACTTACTGAAAAGGCGCTTGATATGGCTATTTCACGTCATTCCAAAATAGGGCACAAAATCTCCTCTTTAAATTACAGCAGCAACCATCGGACGAAGAGAGCATCTCCGGGGACCAGGACAACCAGACGAAGGCCTTTCTGCGCCTAGACCATCGGTTACAAAGTTGAGGACCTGGACACACAACCATCCACTCACTCGTAAGGCATCATCTGATTCGTCCATCAGGAAGAAAACCACGAGTCCACAAGAAGCTGACTTTCGGAGACAAGCCTGACACCTTCGATCTCCGTTTTTGAATAGCTAAAGTGGTTCCTTGGAGTAAAGTACTTTGGTCACGGATCACTCCCACGCCGCGTACATTCCCTCGACCATCATGGAGGAAGAAATTTCGAGACGGAGGGTTACAAACGCGGGATACGTTCAACTTGAAACCACTGGGCGTCGTAATCACATGACTGGCAACTGTTTTTAAAATAATTTTACGTTCTGTTCAAGTCAAAATGCCATTCTACCAAATGCTGTGTATCACAGCTCACTACAATGAATATGTACGTATCGTATAGCTCAACCGTTCAGCCGATTGGCAGCTAGACTTTCCCAGAAACATATCAAGGAGTTGGTGCGTCAAACGGCCACTCATGTCATGAATGCGAAGGGTGTCGTCCGTAGCATCAACTCATGGGGAACTCTTACTCTACCCCAACGGATGAAAAGACACGGAGAAACCCATTTGACGGGAGAGTGCGTACTGGTTTTGTATTACTTAATTGACGACTTTAATGCGCCCACAAGTTACTGGACGTTGCATTTTGATACCGCTCCCCGGACCCTACGCTCGTTGAATTCGATCATGCGTCGAGATCCTCGTGTCATTCGCTGGACAATACTGAAATTGGGCGATAAGGTGGAAGATGTCGCAGCGGAGGGTGCCAAAATCCTTAGTCCCATGCCAGGGGGCAAGGCTCTTTAGGTCTCAAGCTTCAAGATCAGTAGATCCACAGTGCTCTCAGCATCGTTTGGAGGGGCATGTCAGAAAGGCAACGCCAAGAACCATGCCATAGATTTAGATGGCAGGTGATGTCCACGAAACTCATCATTTTTGAGGAATCTGTGTATGAGACCTATGGCGAAACAGGCCGTCAGGTCTTACAGTACGGTATTGAACTCGAGAGGCGCGACACTACTACTCCATCAGACCCAGCGTTATCGAAGGGTCCTGTAGGTTTCCACCCATTGTATTACCTCGCTCAGATTCTTCGCAGTTTGAACATCAGTTGGCAATGATTCTTGTTCGGGACATTTCAAATGCGCCTGTTCCCTGTCCACCCCCGACTCGGAGCGCTGCAACAGCAAAGCTTTCATTCCTGCTGCCAATGCACCGTTGTAATCACTATATCGGAACTCAACAACGGATTAAAAATCATCCACTGAATGCTCACGATTCCAGTTCATCGCCAACATGCACGCATTCCTCTGGCTTGATTGGGTTTCTGCCTTGACGCTCAGCCCTCTGGCTCACTTGTGAGATGGCACGAAGGAAGATCTCTGGGGAAGGTTTCTCAAATCCTTCCTCTTCACTGAGAACAACCGGATTAAGTATGGAAGGAAAATCGAGGTCTTGCAATACCGCACCTGCCAAAACAACTTTAAGTTAGGATACGAGTAGCTCCCCCCAATAGATCGCTTACGCAGACGGGAATCTGTATTGCTGATCACTGCTGTCATTATATTCATTTCTTCCAAACGTCGCACTTCACAGGTGACAGGATACCCCGAGTCATTTCAAGTTGGAAGATAGGATGAGCGGTTGCATACCAGTGGGGATGGCGTCACCGAACGCTCTGTACCCCTCCTTGGAACCAAAACGCGTCATCAGGCGAGATACAATCGCTGACAAGGATGCCTCGAGGGCTGAGTCTTTGAGTGAGCGTCAGATACTCCGAACTCGTGTAACTGACCGTTAGGCTCTGCGCCGGCTCCTAATGCAGTTCTTCTTATGACTTCAGACCACCATGCTTGAGAACCTTTACTATACACCGGCTGCTCAGACTCAAGAGAGCCAAAAGCTACAAGGTCCAACACCTGAGGCACTGGAGAGAGGAACTAAGCGGACAAGTGTCTCTTACCGACCCTGAACGATCGTTTAAGGGAATGTGGATCGAGGATACCGATGTAAGGTGCGAAAGTCTGTGAGTACTGAATGTGGACAGGGAGGCGAGGGACAATAATCGTGTAAAGTGCATCAAACGTAACCAGTCGTATTGGACGGAGCAGCATCGATCCGAGTCAGGATCAATTAATCTACTCTACATAGAGTAGTCATGATGAATACTAGACGGTAACGTCCAAAAATACATTGCAATTGAGATAGAACATGTCAGGAAGTCCAAGCGACACCTGAACACCCCTACTCATCCTCTTCCACATCGCCAAACTCAAACATACCTAACCGGTCTCGCTTAGCAGCCAAAATAGATTGTTGGAGCTTCTTCATGACCTGTGGATACGATACAATATATTTGCAGTTCTTGCGATCCATCATGGCGATGCCTTCGCTCAGCAAATCGGCGTTGATGCACGCAAAGGGATCATTAGCGACAGAAGGGTCTGCAGGATCTATCAAGCGAAGGTGAAGGAGAGAGCCTTCCTTGTGGTCGATGATAGCCACCAGTTTACGGCCTTCGCACACCGCCCGGAATCGGTCGACGGCTTCTTGGTGATACTCGCTCTCCGGACCAGCGAGTTTTATAAAGCTATAACAGGTTGATTAAATGCCGCTTACATGAAATAAAGTACGAACCTCAGACGAGCATCCTGTGCCTGTCCTGGAAGTGAGCGGAACTTAGGGTCCAATGGTCGAATATTCGAATAAGCAACTGTATCTTGATTGCCATAATCAATGAATGTGACCTCTGCTTCCTTCTTCACCGGCGAGGCCCGGCGGATTTTCGCTCTATACCATGCACCATCAGAGAATTTGGCGGAAACCAAGTCACCTCCTCTCGGGACAAAACCTGGCGGAGGGATTGCTGGTGACTGATGATGTATGGAGAATTCTCGCATAAGTTTTTCCAGAGACGCAATTCCTGAAGTATTACGGTCAGCACTAGACACGACTTCATCTCGTAACATACCTTCTGTGTTCAGAATTTGCACCGAAAATGCGAAATCATTTCGAACCCGAATATCACTGACAATTACGTCAAGGTATTCGGAGTTGAGGGGTCCCATTTCACTGGTGTCAGTGTGCGGCTCCGCGACTTTCTCCGCTTCTTCGTTGTATGTACTCCAGATCTAACATTTCGAACCTCAGAACAGCAGGAGATCACCGATTCCATGAAAGACCCACATTCCGTTTTGCCTTCTTTGCTTCAGCCTATATAATCTCAATGAGTGGCAATTCATAGAAACAGGACAAAAAATTGCTTCACCTCAGCCTCGTAGAGCTGACTAGCCCATGACAGACTATCGGCGGAGAACGAATGGACTGTTGCCAAACCCTCTCTAACCAGAGTGACCGCAACATTTTCGTTCTTGTTCAGAAAAAGGGTGCCAATAAACCCTCCCGACTTATCTATGCTGTCCACTTCGAATTCCACGTCGCGTTGCATGCATTTCCGTGTTGCAAACTCTGACGCTTCCGCTCCGTAAGGTTCACCTTTCTCTGATGAATTACGTCCGGTGCGTGGGGCTCGAATACCTGGAGAGAAATGAAATAACGAATGTCATTATTCGGCGAAAGACCAACCACCAAGGACTAGGGTCAGAGTTTGACTATCCTTGGGAAGGAATATCCTGCAACAGGAATCAGGAGACCCAGGAAGTCAATGCTCTCGTACACTGACTTGAATCTCGACCCTGCTGCAACATAATCCACAACAGCAGGTATTCTCCCTATTCGCTTGAATCCGTTGAGGAAGGGTGTTGCACGATTACTTGACTAGAAGACTATCAGCCAAGTATAATCAAGCAAGGTTACTGTACTGACTTCTGAAATATTCAACGGTTGCTTTATAGCGGGGATCTCTTTTCCAGAATGAATTCCTCGTGCCTCAGAAACTGCGCTGAGATACGGAATATGTAACACACGTCAACCCAGTCTTTGGAACTAACTCACGCATGTTCGGCAGTCATTAGCTTGTCATAATCTGGTGACCTGTCTTCATCGTCCCGTCTATGGCGAACCACACTGGCCAAGCCCTTGTCAATCAGTTGTTCGGCGATATTGCTGATGTCGGAATATATCAGCAGTGTCCAATGGCTGTACATGTACAGTAACTGACGTGTTCTGTCCGCCGTAACGTATAGTTGCACAATCACGTTCTTCGAATTCTCCGTCGCGGGGTCGTACGAAATCGATACTAACTTTGACATGCTTTCCAATCAACTTCTTGCGCAAGAATTCCTTGGCTTCATTGGCATAAAAGGCTTGTTTAGGATCTGAAAGTCTGAAAAGATGGGACAGATCAGAACAGGTACAACGTCAAATGGTCACTGCCTAACTTTGGTCCTCTGGTTGAACTTAGCTGTAACCTACGTTCTTTCCCAGATTCTTTCTCAGCTACCGAAAGTTGATCTCCACTCCATACACGTATGACTGTCCCGTCAAACATTTTGTTGGACCCATTAGCGGACACATTCCCGCTCCCATTCGCAGCAGCAGCAGAAGGTAGATGGGCATATAAACAGGCCCGCCTGTCTTTGGCGGTCTTTTCTGCCGCACGAAGTCGTTCCATACCTCCCGTGCTGGCTAGCATACCGGCATGCCAATCAACGACACGTGCCAATCCAGCTGCAACTAAATGTTCTGCGACATTTCCCGCGGGATGGAGGACTGAGTGCGATAACAGCATGTCGAAAATGTCAAAATGAAAGTAATTGTATTCACCTGTGCCTATAAATATGCTAACTGGGGCCGCAGTAGCACTTGGCCCCGATTGGAATGGTGTGGCAACTGAATTAGGCATAGATAGTATTTGCACGCGGACCGAACGTTGCAATAGGCGAGACTCGGTAAAAAATTTGGCCTAGGCAAAAATATGTCACACATTACGAAAATTGCAACAGGACTCACTTCTTCACCCCAAGCTTCTGAAGGTTCGCCCTGTTTACTAGATACGCGAGCACTCCGCACGCCGGCCAACGCGATATTGACAATCTGATGATCCCCGTCTGGCATCAAAAGGCGCACTCGTACAGTTGTTCCATCTCTGACTTGTTCGACAATTGCTGGATCGAAGAGGTTAAATATTATGTATTTGACTTATGAGAATGTTTACCGTCCAGTGATTTCCCTTTCCACTCAGTCACGAACGCTTGTGAATCTTCTGGCATGGCGTGGTGGACGGCACGTGCCTAAACTCGAAATCAGACATTGTACAAAAAATGAAGCAGAGCCTTACAAACCTGGGGTCCGTGAGGGTTCCAAAGACCTTTCGCCGCTGTCCTTGCTTCATTTTCCATTTCCCGTTTTCTCAAATCGTCCTCGGTTGGTTCCCGCTTAATTTCCTTCAATTTGCCCCAGCCATTTTTCAACAACTCGCATGCCAGGTCAAAGCCTCCAATTTCCGCATTACCGATATCACGAGGAACGTCATCGTTGGAGGACAAGGAGTGCGTTGATGTGAACGATATTTCCTTTCCGACAGCAAATGCGCGCATGAACTCGCGAGATTCGAAAGCCCAAGGCTTGATAATTGAGAATGGTAAAGACAAATTATACCCTCGGGCTAATGGACTAACCTCATCATCACGTGTGGATGTACCAAGCCTTGGAGCTGTAACGTCTGCAAGGTGTAGAACTCTGGGACAAGTTGTAGATTAGGCCAGAACGAAGAATGTTAAACGTACCTCTCTTTTGGTGGTTGACCCTGAGATCCTGGGCGACCCCTGAGAACAAGAGAATCACCAGAGGTTACAGCTATTCTCAACAAACATACAAATCAGAAATATGTTAGAGTAGATGCTGATGCATATCTACATTTCACAATCTACAATGGCGATTAGCATCGGAAACAAAAGAAGGGACATCGCACGAACAGCTTTCATCGACATTTTTTATCAGTAATTAGATGGTGTGCAGGTCTCGGAATGTATATTGTGTGTCGGAGTTCTTCAACTTGAACTTGCCAGTTGCAGTCTGTTGCAGTGAAAGGCACGGAATTCCGGTCGATCACGTGAATTATTGGTAAGTATGAATGTAAAAGATTAAAAGTAGCGCTCATCCTAGCTGCAGAAGATGGGGCTGGCAAATATGTGTATGGCTGAATGAACGATAATTTATGATCTACCCTCTAATACTGTCCGATCGTGAGGAGTCCATAATAATGTTCCAATAGAAGCGGGTTTGAGTAACTTGTCATGAGGTATGAAAACGGTCGAAGAATCTCTTGCTCGCCTGTCTCATCCACCGGCATGGCAGCAGGGAGGAAGAATCACCACCAATAGAAGGAGATGCTACACGCAACCATTCCTTAGGGTCTGTGATGTCACAAAGTATCCAAGGATTCCGCTGATTGCATAAAGTTAGTCGGGAGATAACTGATTTGATGGTGCGCACTTTTACTTCCAGGAGAGTGACCCTGCTTCGAGGGTCTTTCTGTAACATACGATCCAACAAACCAATGATCATGAACCCTTCGCTGCTCGGGTCTCTCGGATGTCTACCACCTGTCGATGTTTTATCTGCACCCATTGTGTCGTCAACAGCCCAGTCCTGAGTGCAGATCTGCTTGTATAGGACAAATTCGTTGTGATACACATTTGCATTCATAGACGCGGGAACGTTGAACGGGGTGTGACCAAAGAGAAAACAATAGAAGGTCACTGCAAGAGACCATATGTCAATGGCCTTCGTTACAGGAGGCCGTTTCTGTGTCATCAAATTTATATCATCTTGGATGGTAGTCGAACTGGACACTGAAGCTAATGTGTCGGAAGATGTAGCGAGCGACAACTTGGATGCATGGTCGGCAAACCAGACTACCTCTGGAGCCAGAAACGACGGAGTGCCGATTCTTTTCAGAAGGTCATTTTCAGGAAACAGCATGGCATCATCAGGATGAAGCCCTTTTCTCGAGCCATGCGCAGTGGGGCTGAAGTGCGCAACACCAAAGTCGATTATTTTGACCACAGCACGATCGCTTGTCCACAGAAGGTTGGCCGGTTTGATGTCACGATGTATTATGCCCTGGCTGTGCACTACAGCCAAAAGGGAAGGTTTAGTGTTGTGGAAGAGTCAAAAAGTATTACGAACGATATTCAAGCCCTAGAACGACATCTCGGATAATGCGTCGGGTCTGCCTGATAGATAACACAGGTTGGTGTTGTCCATTTGTCCACTGCACTTGACCACCAGATAGATACTCCATGACTGCGGGGGAAAAAAAGAAAAGAAAAGAAAAGAAAAGAAAAGAAAAGGAAAAAAAAAAAAAAAAAAAA